>ML685829.1:1024750-1116438 GCA_007922175.1 Pelusios castaneus
GCCGGTTGGTACCACTCCCCTTGCTCAGCCCCGGGGCTGACCCAAACCGCGAGAGCAGCCGGTTCGGGCCACCCCCCTAGCTCAGCCCCAGAGCTGAGCTAGGGGGGTGGCCAGAGCCAGCTGCCCTCGCCGGTCCAGCCGGCCAATCCCCCAGCCGCCGAACCTGGCTATTTTAATATGTTAATTTCACTGCTCAGCTAGATCAGTGAAATTGACATATTTGACAGCTCCAGTGTCCCAGAGTGGCCGGTTTGGCACTTGGGGACATTTCCGGAGGCTGTCAACGGCGCAACAAGCGTCCACACAGGCTGTACCACGGAACAACTGTTCCGTGGTTAGCCTTACCACCCTTGTTTGGGGAGGTTTACATGTTGCACGGCAAGAGGCTGTTGCCGTGCAACAAGAAGCTTTCATGTGTGGACGCTTTGATTATCGCGCAGTAAGGAGCCTTCCCGCGCAATAACTCTGTAGTGTGTACAAGGTCTGAGTCAAATTTGCATATAAATTTGAGTTCTGCAGTTTCTTTGAAGCTGTGATTTGTTATTTGTTTGTTTGAGCACCACTATTAGCAAGTCATCAATGGAGTGAGCAGGGAGATTGAAGTGTTCCCCTGTTGGTTTTTGAATGTTGCTATTTCTGATGTCAGATTTGTGTCCATTTATTCTTTTGTGCAGAGACTGCCCTGTTTTTCCAATATATAAGGCAGAGGGGCATTTCCAGCACATGTTGGCATAAATCACATTGGTGGATGAGCAGGTGAATGAGCCCTTGATGGAGTAGGTGGCTTGATTTGGTCCTGTGGTGGTGTCTTCAGTGTAGATATGAGCGCAAAGTTGGCAATGTGGTCTTTGTCCGGTCGCAGAGGAATAGTTCCAGAAATGGGTGCTGGCTGTAAACTGGGGACTTGAGACGGGGCTTCTGCCTTTTATCACCTCTGGCCTTCTCCACGCTGTGTGCAGTTCCTTCCAATCAAAATGGAGTCAAGTCACATGGGCAAGTCCTAGTGCCTCAACAGGTTTCTCCTTGGGCCCATTGTACCTGGGAGCTTCCTTAATGGGCCATTACGGAGACAATGGCTGTAGACATCAGACTGGGGAGTTTCCCAGGGTCACACAGGTTGAAATACAGATATAACAAACATATTTCTAACTTCTAATACAAATGCAATTCCTACACATAAATCATCAAATCATTCCCAACAAATTACAACTTTTCTGTTAATACCAAACATGGCATAGTTCCTATGGACTATTGCAGTTATGAAATATTAATATGAAACTGTATCAAAAACGATCCCCTAAATCCAGACAGTGTAGCTTTCTGTCCTGTAAATCTCTGAATTTGCAGCACTACATGTTTACACTCGGATTGTATGCAGAAGCAATTCTACTGAGGCATTCTGATACCAAATATTTGGCTGTGGCAGTAGAGATCTATAAATATCTCTAGACCAAACAAGTTTACTGAATTATAATTAAAGGTATTTTAATAAAATCCTTTGGGCATAACTAACGTGTTATTTAATAATAGTTTTCCTGACCTTTGGTACACGTGCGCATGGGGGTAGGTGGGCGAATCAGCGCTGACCTCATGTACAGCTGAATCTCAGCTCTAAGCTGGGAGGCCAGGGCAGCTGCCAAATTGGTCACTGGGTGGCAGCTGGTGGCTTCCCACCCAGTCCCAACTCCCAACATGAAGACCAGAGGCAGCCTCCTTTGGCCTGCAAGCTGGGCTCAGAGTTGGGTGGCAGTCACTCGCAGCTGGGAGCAGGGGACAGCCTCTGTGCCCTGGTTCAGAGCTGGGCAGCAGTTTCTTGTACCCTAACTTGAAGATGGGCAGCAGCCATCTGTTTGACCACGTCCCATGGTCCCAGCCTGGAGCAGAAGCCTCCTCTGCCCCAGCTTGGAGCTGGTGGCAATCGCCCACCTTCTGGGCTGCCATTCAGGCAGCAGCTGCCTGCAGTCTGCCCAGCTGGCAGCCTCCCTCCTGTCTTGAAGCCAGGTGCACAGAAAGCCAGAAGAGAACCCAGCAGCTTGCCCAGTCCTGGAACTGGGATCTACCTGCCAGGGCCATCCCTGGTTGGGGGGGGAGGCACAGCCCAGGGCCAATGAACCTGTTGTGAGCCCCCTACCCTCCTGTGCTGGGAGTGCGGGACTGGCTGGCCCTGGCCCTTGTTTCTACCACCCCTCTGGGCTGACCTTCCCCTAGGGGTGGGGAGGGCTGGCCCAGCGGCCCTCCGTGCTCCTGTCCTGCTTCTTGCCTTCAGCTTGCAGACAAAAGCTGCAGTACAGGGGGCAGCGTGGCAGTGGGGGGGCAGCGGTGTGGGCCCCACACTGACCCACTCGCAGAGGGGCAGCACAAGACTCAGGATGATCCCCCCCTAGCCCTTCCCCCCCAGGGTGGAGACTGATACTTGTAGGCTTACTTGTCAATTTCACTCCTAGCTGGGCCGTGAAATTGACAACTATGACAGCCCCAGATTTCACCTGCCTAAAAATGTGAAAAGGGACCCTTGTTAAACATAGATAAATCAGAACAAACAGGGAGGTTCACAAACTACTGGCCTGGAGAACACTTTTGCAGCAGTTTCCATCTCTTCTAAGGCGTAGGCTCAATTCTGCTCATATTTATATTTCCCTTGTTTACAGAAGGCAGAAATTTCCACAAACTCCACTTTATTATTTCCGACCTTCCTCACCTTTACTTATCTAGTTTCATACCTATTTTTCTGGCTACAAAGACCTCTGCACCAGCTGTCCCTAGAACTCTTTACCATTTCTATCTAGTCCATATCTGGCAAGCCTCAACTGAATATATTTCTTATTTCTGGCAGATTCTGCCCATTCTGTGAACAGAGGTTATGCGAAGGTTACCTAATAGTACTGTAAAGCGTAGTGTGCACACAAAGCATTCTGGACATAGATGTCACAGTTATACAACTTAGCATAAGTACAGATCCTCCTACTCCCCAGCAATAATTTGGCATGCCTCTTAGCTTTAGCCAACATCACCCCAAGCCCACACTAGATCTGATATCTGTCATATCTCAGTCTTATATACTCAGCCCTTCTTCAACATACGGCACGCATTAGTCTGTGAATACAAAATCCTGTGGAAAATTGAGTGTTGGGGTACTTGTTAAATCTCAGAAGTTAGGAGGTACTTGCTACTTAAAAGGTTGAGAAATACTGATTTAATACACTTTTTTTTTAAGGTATGTCATCTATAACTCACTAGATTTTGGGGCCTTAGTTTACTCCATCCTCCTCTTTCTTCGCTTTTGTTCATTTAAAGTTCCTCTTCTCTGCAGTGATTGCAACCCACAGAGAATGTGCATCATACCAAGGCACATGCAACACAGGAGCAGTAGATTCTGGATGCAGAATTTCCTGCATTATTTCAGTGCTCCAAGTGAGTCCATGCTTGGGTTCTTCAAGCAGGCAGTACCAGTGACAAAGGTGAGGTTCACTGAGTACATCTCTTCTGCAGTACATTTCATTCTGGATTCAGAGAATTTTATTTAACACTCGATGTCATAATTCTCAGAACAGGAGCTCGGAAGTTTTGAGACGTTCAGTTCATTTACAAGGTTTTCTCAGTTCCATTAACCTCAGTTAAAGTTTTTCATCGTATTGGAGAAATATGTGAAATGGAATGGACCTCAAGAGGCATCTAGTCCATCCCCCTGCGGTGAGGCCGGACCAACTCTATCTAGACTATCCCTACAAAATGTTTCTCGCCTGTTCTTAAAAACACCAATAACAAGAATTCCACAGCTTCTATCGGTAACCTGTTCAAGTGCTTAAGCTGTATAGTTAAGTATTCCTAATATCTAACCTGAATCTCCCTTGCTGCAAACTGAACCCATTACTTCTTGTCTTACCCTCAGTGGACATGGGTCAGGTCCCTCGTTAGCCACCAGTTCTCTAAACTACACATGCCCACTTCTTTCAACCTTCCCTCATATGTTAAGTTTTCCAAACCTTTTATCATTTTTGTTTCTCTCTTCCGGATTCTCTACAGTTACTTCCCATCTTGCCTTGATTGTGTTGTTCAAACCTTGACACAGTGCTCCAGTGGTGACCTCAACAACTCTAAAGAGAACAAACCAATCACCTCCTGTGTTTTACCCACGATACTCTTTTTAATATGCCTGTTGCCATAAGGGAACATCACCAAGGTTCAAACTGGAAATAAGATACAAATTGTGAAGAGTAAGGCAAACTAGGCATGAGGATGGCTTGCCCAGGGATGAGGTGGAGTCTCAGTCCTTCAGAGATTTTAATTCAAGACAGGCTGTTACGGTGGAACTAGAGTGAGACTTTCTAGAAGTCTCCAGAGGGGTGGCCGTGTTAGTCTGTGTACAGCAAAATCAACGAGAGTCCTGTGGCACCTTATAGACTAACAGATTTCTTTGGGCATAAGCTTTCGTGAGCTATAACCCACTTTGTCAGATGCATGAAGTGGAAGCCACAGTTGGGAGGTGTATATACACATGCCAGGATGGAGGAGGGCAAGCATTAGCAAAGTCAGTTCAGAGAGCAGATGGGGCCTATTCACACCAATCGATCAAAGGGAGAGAATGTGTGAACAGAACAATCGCTTTTTGTAATGTGCTTTTTATAAGTTCATCTTTCACGAACTCCCAAGTGGTGCTGTCCAAGGTCATAATGTCTTCCTGAAGGTACAAACTGCCCCTCAGCTGTGGCCATTAGGAATTTTTGTTTCAGAAGTTGCTGAATCTGTGTTTACTGCTGAGGGGCTGGAACCTGCTGCCATTAAAGCCAGTGGGGAATTTTAGTGGATGAGGCCCCGTTAAGCTGTAAATGATCATTCTCTTAGTCTGTTAATAAATGCCTAATTCTGCTTAATTTTCAACAGTACATGTTTCCTTGTGATTTCATCACAGATCTCTTTGGAATTCAGGAACTTGGCCAAAGTGTATCAGGATGTGATTTTAGACATGTGTCACAAAACAGGAGCTGGAATGGCAGAGTTCTTGCAAAAGAAGGTTGATTCCCTGCAGGATTGGGATAAGGTAAGTATATCCGTGAGTGAGCATCAAGAGAGCACGCTCAGGGCAATGCTCACAGCCCCTTCTGGAGCCCTGGCATTCCCCACTTCCCATGCCCATCATCACCATGATGATTGCAGTTTCTTCTCCTCTGGGAGTGGTGATGTCACCCAGTTGCACACAGATACCCACGATCAGAAAGGGACAAAGTGTTAACTCTGGGTATTCGTACTTGGGCAACTTCCTTCCATGGGAATATGAAGAGTTATCTGAGTGCTGAGATCTCTGTGTAAACTTCACCAGCCACTGACTAGCTGCTCTATGTTGTAACTGACCCTTGTGGACGATGGGGGCCATAAATGGCTGCAATCAAGTCTTGTAGCTGTTTGATTAGAATAGGCCACTGGAGCAGCTGCTGTTAGAAGGGTCCTTCATTTCGAAGATGGAAGCCCTGAGCCGGTAACAGCTGTGACTGACACATTTACTGTTTCTCCTGAGTGAGGCAGGGCTCCAGTGGTAGAATCCATGTGATAGAAGCAGATTCCTGGTGTGGGGAGTTGGCTTTTAAGCCTGGCCATGAAGAGACATGCCAAGAAATGTTCAGCCCATCATTTTGTGTTAAAAGCCCATATCGAAATACCACTCACATAGCCATCAAAACAAGGAAAGGCACAACTCACACCACCCTCCGTAACCAGAGATGTAATTTTGAGGTTTCCACTTGGGCTGGGAAATATATTACATGGTTTGAAAAAATGTTTTTTCTTTCTCCCATCTTTTCAGTATTGCCACTATGTTTGTGGGCTGCCATACGTTCACGTTTCCCATCTGTTCTCTGCACTGGAGTTGGAGGACCCTATCGTAGCAGAAGACAAAGAGCTTGCAAATTCCCTAGGCCTCTTTCTTCAGAAAACAAACATCATCCGAGATTTTTTGGAGGATCACCTGGCAGGAAGAGAATTTTGGCCCAGAGAGGTAAAGGAAACCAGCCCTTTTCTGGATAAGTTCTTCAGCCAGATGTGGCTCCTTAGTTAGTGGAAGTGCTGTGATGCCAACAGCTCATGTGAAAGGGACCGGTCTGGAGAGACCAGTGCAGCTTTCATGCAGTTTAATCAGAGCTACTTGTTACAAAATTCATTTCACTGAATTTATTTTTGGATCCTCTTCAGATATAGAAGATCTCTGGGCTTTTCCAAACAAATCGATCCAAGTCTGTCTGTGCAGGGTTAGGTCAACCTCTTCTGCCGTAGAGCTGTGATCTAGCTGAGCAGTCACATGTAGCTGTGTGTCAAGGGGCTAAACAATTGGTAGAATGATAAATGTGGACCCTAGTAACTGTCCTACAAAGGAATGGCTGGCCAACATCTCACTATTGTGGCCATTAAAGCAAAATCCAGGAGAAGCTGGAGCATATGGGGTGGGTTTTTTTGTCTCCCCGTGATCATAGTTTCATTCTATGATCTAGGAAGCTATGATAATTAGCATTGGTCAGGCATCTGTTTGGCAGAATGTTTCAAGGAACTTCTGCTGTCAGAGAACACTTTGTATGCTATTGCTGTGCTCCATGCACCAGCACCACTGGTGGTGATGTGACAATGGTACTGTAATAAGTGTGGAAGTGCATTGCTGAATCAGAGGCATGGATATTGAATTTTAGAGCTTCCACCTGGTCAAACTTTTCTGAGGAGAATGGGATCCACATGCGTTTGTGTTGTGTCTGTCTCAAAGTACAACGCTCCTCTGTAAGTTAGACTCTGTATCCCAGTACGTCTCTTTGAAAGGGGTCCTGAAATGGGACTGAATGAAATTGAGGCCCAGAGTAAATACGGGTGTTTTCAGGGTCCTTCTTCTCCGACTGTGACAAGGTCTGATTATGTGAAAGAGGCAAGGTTCAGTAAGAAGACTTTTATTTTAATAGCTTGGTGTGCTCTCCCTTTGAATATGAATGTCTGAAAAGTGGTAATTGATGGGTGGTGTTGCTTTGTATTGTCGGCATTCCCAGATTTGGAGCAAATATGCCAAGGAGCTCTCTGATCTCGCCAAACCAGAGAACAGTGACGTGGCCGTCCAGTGTCTGAATGAACTGATCACAAACGCCTTACAACACGTCCCTGATAACCTCAGATACTTATCTAGACTGAAAAACCAAAGGATCTTCAACTTCTGTGCTATTCCACAGGTACGTTCATCTGTACAGATGCTTTAAACAGGACCTTCTCACTGCCCCATCCTGCGCCTTGGAAGTGGATATCTGTTGGCCTATGTATAGTGTTTAGAGTTAGTACTATTTAATAATCATATGTGAATAATGTAAATAAACATAACACTTATTTCTCTTAACCAAGATAATCCTACAGAGTTGGTGAAAATATTAGGAACCCTTCTGTTCTTTATAATCCTTGTCTTTGCTTTAGTCATCCATTGTAAGCACTGGTTCTTTAGAAATCATTCCTCTATCCCCTCTTTTAAGCTTTGGATGTCTTTAAAGACCAATTTGATAATACTCTGGCTGGGTTGGTTTAGTTGGGGTTGGTCCTGCTCTGAGCAGTGGGTTTGACTAGATGAGGTCTCTTCCAACCCTCATCTTTTAGGATTCTATGAATACTGCTGTTTACCCTGTGACTGAAATGTTGGCCTCACTGAAATCAGTGGGTGTTCTGACACCTATTTCAAATGGGGCCAGGTTTTCACCCCATGTGCAGAGCTCACAGCAGAGAGCAAATGCTTTTTTGTCACTTCTCCCTAGGTGATGGCCATTGCCACGCTGGCTGCCTTTTACAATAACAGTCAGGTGTTTAGGGGAGTGGTGAAGATTCGGAAAGGACAAGCTGTCACTTTAATGATGGATGCCACCAACATACAGGCTGTCAAGGCAATAATGTACCAGTACGTGGAAGAGGTAGGTTCGGTGCCTTACTTCAAAGACTACTATTGAGATGTCCCTATTCCCTCGTTAATCCTCTGTGTTCTGCTGATAGGGGTGAGCAGGGTTTCCACTTTAACCACCTGAATCAGCAGCTGAGACTTTCTTTTTGCTTTGGCCAAAATAGCTGGAGATCGAGAAATACGTACAGCATGAGGCAGCTTGAAGTAGTGAAGTCTGGGAGGTGGCTGTTTTCTCTGATTTTTTTTTTTTAATTCTCAGTCCTCACTCATTACTGGAAAGTTTCATTCAGGTTTTATACAGTTGCTAGCATAATGCAACACCCATGGAGGCAGCTGTCTAACCCGCGTGTTATATCTGTAGCATAATGTATGGACTGCAGTTGTATGCAGCTCTCTAATGTGGGGGCTGCATTATGCTACAATTTGTGTAAACAGCATGTCTTCGTGTGTATAGATACCGTACTTTCCTCCTGAGTCAACTTACTGGAAATTTCATGTTTCTTTATGCCTGTCTGTATTTGTTCCAGAGCATCAAGGAAAACTAAAGGCCCCTAAATTCCCATCAGTATTGAAGTTGACCTATATGCAGTGGCTTGATTCTAAAACTGTCATCTCACAGTGGCACAATCCTATAATGTAGTCACTGGCAGCTCTCAAAGTGTGCTAGGTGCTGTATGGAAATAAAGACACGGCCCTGATCTCTTGTTCCCACTATTGGAAACCAGGCCACTCTAATTCTGATTAAACAAAACCGTTCTTGCAAGAAATTTGCTCAGGTGACATCACATACCCACGGGCAGGGTCACTGTAGTGCAGGGCTGTCTAAGCTTCTGTCTAAGGCTCTTCTTAGCAACATTCTGTCATGTTTCCCCTAGACCATGTGGATGGGGATTGTGTTGGAAATATGTATGGCTATGTCTACACTAGAAAAGTTGTCGACTTTGTTAAGTCGACTTCAAGTCGACTCAATAAAGTCGACTTTGTTAAGTCGACTCAATAAAGTCGACTTAAGCGTTACTCCACGTCCACAATGTCCTTAAGTCAACTTCAGGAGTTGACTTAAGGCTTAAGTCGACTTAATGAGTGGTAGTAACAAAATTGACTTAAGCTTTCATTAAGTCGACTTAAAGAATTTCTTAAGTCGATTTAATGAAAGCCTAGTGTGGACGTGGCTTAATTTAAGTCGACTTAAATTGCCAGTGTAGACGTAGCCAACGAGAACAATAATTTGATCCCATGTAGGGGAGTACTGGGGCCTGTCAAAATCTGAGCTAACTGGATCACAAACAGTTCTTGCTGGTGAGATGTGAACATTGCCCCAAATCCCTGAGTAAGATGCCATTTTGTAGTAGTTGTATGAACTCTGAGCAACTCTGGGCTGATCTGACTCAATTATATTAATAACGGGGCTTATGATGGGCTACAACATGTTTAGGAACCATGATCCAGTTTTTAAAGGTACTTATATTCCTAAATCCCACTGAAATCAGTGGGACTGAGGCATGTAAATATCTTCTTAAAAATGTGTCCCTGTTTCAGATGCCTGTGTAGACAGAGTTAGCCAGGTCTTCCAAACCCAGAACTGTTACTTAGATTTCAACAGACTGCAGTACGTGGCTGGAAGTGCCCTAGTGCAGAAATTGCAGTAGAACAAAATCCCAGCCGCATTCAGAAACAATTAACCAACTGCAGGCCAATGGTTCTGACTGCTGAGGAGGGCGCTCTAAAGAGAGCGCAGCTGTGAGCACAGTTCTCAGAAAAATAGTCCCTCTCTGCTCTCGTCAGGGAAATGGGGCTGAATCTTGCTAAACTGGTGCAGATCTGATCCCAGTGCAGCTTTCAGACTGGGTAGTTTACCATTATTGGGCAGGGCTGTCCTGTTTGAATACACATGGCATATCTGTGGCGATACGGCTCCTGGGGTGGAGATCCTGTTATGTGTCTGAGGGGTACTGGGTGGTGAGTTGTTCTCAGGATTAGTTCCTAATCTTGTGTGGGCGTTTTTCTCTCTCCAGATCTATCAGAAGATTCCATGCACAGACCCGTCTTCTAGCAGGACCCAACAAATCGCTCTCTCTATCCAGAAAATATGCTCGCCCAGCGAAAGTGTGGTATTGCGTAACCTTTACTTTCCCATCTACCTCTCATTCGCCATACTTCTGCCAGCACTGATCTGGCAGTATCTGAGAGCGACAGGACGTTCAGGACAGTGAGAACTGAGGGATCATGGAGAGACAACTCAGTGGATGGGTGATGTTGGGAACTGGTTCCTGTCTCTTTCCTGTTCGCTCTGCAGCCCTGTAGATTCCAGTCTGTCATAGGCCCTGGAAGCTATGAGTGGAATGGCAATCTGGAGGTGCTGGTTTCTCCTCTGCTATTGGGTGAATTGCAGCTAAATATTGCAGAGAGAGGCTCTGCTTTCTGTAGATCTATCTGGATGCAGGAAGGCTGAGCAACTTGGGCCATGCCTGTCTGCCATTTTTACCTGCCCCACTGCCAAAATAAAGGCTCCCCAGCAAGCAAATATAACACTTGGGAAATGTTATTCCCCACTTCACTTACTCAGAATTGCTCACTGGGGTCCCTTAATCCCTTTCCCTGTATTTAAGAGAGGGAGTGCTTCCCGTGAGTGCTCTACATCCACCACAGGAACAGCCAGCCACCTTCAAAGCCACATTGTACCTGTAACACACAAGTTATGGCCACCTTTATCAGATCTGAATTTACATTGGACCATAAGGACCTGAAGAAAACAATATCTCTTGGTATCAAAATTATTAGAGATCTTTGCACTTTTAAAGATTGAGCACTGGGGCAAATGTCTATTGATCAGAAGAAACTGGCTTACTAGGAATAATTAACAAGATATGGGGATTGCTCTCCCTGCCTGTCTCCATTCACCTGACTTGCCACTAAATATTCCCCTCTGTCTGTTGGTGCTGAATTACTATATAATATTGCAATGGATGAATTGGGAAAATCTGAGTGCTGGAGAATTCTGGACAGAGGGCCTCATCTCTAGAGAATGGAAAATCACAGTGAAGTCCAAACTTGAACTTGGCACCGACATGAGCCAGGCCTGTTGTCCAGGTCCTGTGTGTGTATCTGTACTGATGTGGACGATCAATGGTTTAGGACCAGCCAATGGCCAGTTCAGCTAGCGTTTAGACGTGGAGCTGGGTAATGGTGAATCTGGGACTAACTTACCCTATAAACCAGCGTGATATCAGGGGCTCAGGTGAGTTGTTAACAAGAGAGTGAGTGTCAGCAGGTCCCTTCCAAATGATGAATTAATTAGGATAAGCTAGCTAGTATGCTAGCAAAGCATATTTTGCATATATTGGGGACATGTGATCCCTCTGGGAAATGGTTATAAGTACTGGGGAATATCAGGGATGTAGGCAAAGGAAGAGAAAGATCGTGGAGCCTAAATTTAGATTTGTAGATAAGAGATTGAAGTCCAGGACTTACGCCCCTGCATGGGGCCACTGTCGGAGGCTGAGTTAGGGAGAAACTCATGGGGAGGCCTCCACCAGTCCGTATCAGTATGCAGTTTGACAGCTGCATAGGCACCACCTAGCCAGCACTGTTTCCCCGCCCCCACTCCATTAGCGGGGGCAGATCATGGCCAGGCACTGAAGAAGAGTCTCTTCATCACCCTCGGCATCAGAGAAACCGGACGCTAGAGGTGTGAAGAGATCCCTATTGCCAACGAGGCTTGGCCCTCAAGCAAACAACAACGGGACCAGTCGGCACCGAGAGATCGGCACCGATCCAGAACCCGTGAGCACGGACAAAGCGCTGTCTCCCCTGCTGCCTTGTCAACCTTGTCTGAGAGCTCCAGCATTGGGACCAGAGGCCACAGGGGTCACGCCCGGCACCACCAACGCCCTAAGAGGGTCATGTCCCCAAGCTCGGTCATATGGCGGCATCCATGTACATGGTGAAGCTAGCTCTCCTAAGCATGAAACCGCTGCAGTCCTGGCTGGCAAGGGTGTATCGCCCACACCGCCACCCCTTGGAGTGGGTGTTCACCCTCTTGGGAGAGGTACTGGAAGCCCTCAGAGTCTGGCAATCATCAAGGTTTGCACTGCAGGGAGTCCCTTTTGAGACCCAAGACCCCTGATCATAGACGTGTCAGACCTGGGATGGGGAGCACACATCAGTTTCAACCTGAGTGTGCGGAGCAGGTGTTCGGGGAGGGAGCGCCCCCTTCACATCAATGTGAAGGAGCTGAGGGCAGTCCATCTAGTCTGCCAGGTGTTCCTTGACCAGATCAAGGGCAGAACAGTCAAGGTGCTCACAGACAAACACAGCAGTGATGTTCTACATCAACCACTGGGGGGGGAGCCCGCTCATCAGCTCTCTGCAAGGAGGAAATCCACCTGTGGGAGCTAGCGACCAAACACGACTTCCACTTGATACCCTCACACCTCCTGGGCGTGAGGAACAACCAGGTGGCAGGGCCGTCCTTGGGGGGAGGAGGGGGCAAATGGGGTGATCACCCTGAGCCCTGCGGCCCCTCCCCAGGCCGCACTTTGTCCCGCTCCCTGCTGCCCAGTGTTTTCCCCAGGAATTGAAATTGGGTGGGTGTTGGAATTTACAGGGGGAGTGTGAGGGCTAAAGGGGTGTGAGATTGGGGGTGGGGTGCAGGGAGGCTGTATAGCAGCTTGGTAAAAACTGAAAAGTGTTTCATGATCATTTTATGAGATTATCACACAAAGTTGGCTACTCAAGCCTTGTGTGAAGCACTTTATCTACATCCTTCTGGGTTTTTTGGTTTACAAAAGGATCTTACAAAGCTAGGTGCCTGGGCAACAAAATGGCAGATGAAATTCAATGTTGATAAATACAAAGTAATGCACATTTGAAAACAGAATCCCAACAGTACATATAAATGATGAGGTTTAACTTATACATATAAATGATGATGTTTAACTTAGCTGACTGATATTTGAAACACGGGCATTCCTTATTCCATATAGCAAAGTTTTAAAATACAGTAAATGCCTTAAAATACTGAATTAAAACAACAAATTTAATAAATAATTGGAGGTCAACAATACCAAATTCTGAAGCTAGGTTAGCCAATGATATCTATGTCAAAAGATAAATCCTGTTTCTCGAGTTTCATCTGCAGCCAACCAGATACTTTTACATATACAATATGTAACCAATCATTCAGCACACAGTTGCCATAGATCCAGCCAGGCACTCCCTTTGGGAATGCATTTTTTAAATTATTATTATTATTAAGGAAACATAATTTATCTACAATTTATTTTTAATTACGAAGAAAAAAACAGTGCACAGGTTTCAGTAGCTGTTGGACATCACGAAATGGGTCTCCAGGGTGCATCACCTCCTAATCCTGGCAGCATAACATGGTATTGTGGTAGCAGGTGCCAATCTCTGCTTCCCCATCATCACAGTCATTATATTGGCATGTCCCACCTCTCTCTAGGCAGTGGCTGAGATCTCGAGTCATGCGCTGAGCATTTGCTGCCAAATTAAAGAGCTGGGTTTGCAGATGCAAATTCAGGAGGCAATCAATTGTCAAAAGACAAGAGGACATGGCCCCTTTGATGGCAGGGAGAAAGTTAATGAGACATATGCTAGAAAAGGTCAAAGGGAGAGGAGTCACACAGCCCACTCTAATGCTCACTGAACTGTTCCATTGATTTCAAGAGACTTTAGAGGTGTCCACAAGTGAGAGGTTTCATAAAGAAAAGCTGCAAGGCTTCTCTAGAAAAACAACAACACACTGACTGGTCAGCTCCCAAATACGCATCAGAACAGAAGAGACTGAAATCAGAGCCAAGATTCACACTGTAGACAGAACTAGAGGAACCGTCAGGAGCCTTGAACTTAGCAGGGTCTTGAATGTAACAGGACATCCAAATATTTCCCCTACATTTTGGGGAAGTTCAGATCCTAGTCCAGACTTTGCACTTGGACAGACCCATCTCTGGTTCTGGGTGGGCCAGAGACTGATTTGCAACTGAGTTCCCTCCTTGTCTCTTTCTCCAAATGCTTTGGGGAGGAAATTGTGACTCTGGGTTCAAACCATGCAATGATCAGTGATTATCCCCCCAAATCAGACTAAAATACTGAGGGGGGTGAATCCTGGTTTCCTTGGAGACAATGAGAATTTTGTAATTGACTCCAATGGGGTCAGGATTTCACCCTTATTCTTTTCACTGATATTCACTTTCATCCTCTATTGGAACCTGAAATTTAAAGGGAAAATCAGGGGCACAGACTTCCTTCAAAGTAAACCCTCTTTCCCACCCCCTGCCCTAAAGCCCCAGTTGAAACAACTGGGAACCAATACAACTGAGTTTGGCATGGCCCCAATATTTACATCTTACCTGACGTAGCCAGGGAGATCCCTAAGAGAAAAATAAGCAGAAGGCAGGAAAACCTCATGGTTTGTAGTCAACTAGAATGATGGGGAAGCTGGAGAGAGACATAAAGACAAAACTGACTCTCAGACCATATTCAGAGTTGCATTATAAACCAGACAGACAGACAGACACAGAGACAGCTAGATGATCAATGGATAGAAAATGAAGTACAGGTCTTTGAAAGAGGAACTCATATTTCCATAATTTGCCCAGCGAAAAGCGGGGTGTTAATGATCCAACGAATCATAATTGGGTCCTGGTTATTAATTTGGGCTTCTAGGTGCTCTGATAATATAAATAATAAGAATAATAATCTTCTAAATAATATGAATAATAATTATCTCATTTAATTGCTCTTGTTCCTGCCTTGAGATCCACAACAACAGCCAAGAATTGTCATCATCTAATATATCTGTCTGTTTCCAGTTTTCATATGAAGGCTAACACCTTCCCCATCACCAGACCACAGCAACACCAAGGCTCTCATGTGCCCAGACTGAGCAACCCCACAGTGTGGTATCCTGTCTTCCGGGCCAAGCGCCCTCCCTGATCTTTGTCACCAGCAGCTGTTTCTGTCCCCAGGTTGGGTGTAATCTCCTTGGCTCAGGAGTCTTAGCACACCTGCGGGTGCTCTCAAACAACACTCATGGGGAAGAAGATGTAAACCCGTGAGATCAATTGAGCTGGAGTTACCTAGTAATTCCAACTCAACACCATTCAAACTTGCTTCAAACCAAAGGCTGGGTTGGTAACAACAGCCCAATTGCTTTGGCTGGTTCAGGTCAGCTGCCACCCCCAAATCACTGAAGAAAAAGAAACAAAAGACAGATACTGATACTTTAAATGTAAAGACAAAGAGCCTTGAATGCAGAAAGCATTTTCCTAGTAAATTCATGGTATTCAGGGGAGAGGACATAGATAGACCCACTGAATTACCGGGAGTCTATAGGACAGCACTGCTCTCTCACAGTGGCCCTGCCAACCAGTTGTTCGGAACCGTATTATTCCAGAGAAGAATAAAATCCTGTCTTGCTATTGGCTGAAAAGAGTCATGTGACAAGTCCAGCATTTTTTTTCTCATTGTTTCTCTACTGTACGCCCAGCTACACTCTCGAGTAGCATTAGCCAATCAGATTGCATATGTAACTAGTTGCAATGTTACTCAGAACCTCTCATCTCCCATTAGCTTCTTGGGGGCACATATGCATTTCTGCTCCAGGGATGATTTATCAGAAATGACTATTTTTCCCCCTAGGATTAATAGATTCATAGATTTCAAGGCCAGAAGAGACCACTGTAATCATTTAGTCTGATTCCCTGTATAACACAGGCCAGAGATCTTCCCTGAAATAAATCCTGTTTGAACTACAGCACACCTTTAAAAAAAAAAATCCAGTCTTCATTTTAAAATTGCCAGTGATTGGGAATATATCACTTGGTAAATTGTTGCAATGGTTAATTACCTTCCATCAGTTACCATCAATTTTAACTACAAGATCCTTTTAGAACATTTGTTTTCATGAAAAGATAGTTGTGCTTCAGAACTTCATACCAAGACTTAATGATCCCCAGACGTTCCCATTCAAGAAACCCAAGACATTAAGAAGATAGGTGCAGCTGCAATCCTTATGCTTGGTTCAGTGAACATCCATCTTATTGCTTGGGTGTTGTCACACCCCCAGGAAGGCTGGGGTGGAGAATAGTTAATACTACCCCAGATCTGTCCTCCGGCTGTGGAAGCTATATCTGTGCAAGCCCAAATCACCATCATTATCATTTCCTTTTCCCAGTGCCAAGGTTACACACAACCACGGTTACAAGCAGAGTCTTGGTCATTTTGTGTTTATTGGTTCCAGTAAAATGGCACCAGTTTGGAGGTGTGGGCAAACATCTGCCCCCCCACAAAGTTTTGGCAGTTGATCTGAATTCCATTGGCAACAGACAGGGATGTCCCGGGGGGTGGGGGCAAACGGGTCGATCACCCGGCGGGCGCCATGGGTATGTGGGCCCCGCGCTGTCCCGCTCCCAGCAGACAACGCAATGAACCCATCCAGGTTTACCTCTCTCAGGCCTGGGCTATCCTAGATAAGATTTGCTGGTATTGCTATGTTGGTAATCTCCCAATAGAGACCCCATTTATAAGGGCATAGCCTATACCAATTTTGTGAACAAAATCACCTCTACTGCATAAATGGACTTTTTCACCCATATAACAGTGTCTCCACTATGGCTTTTCCCTGCTGTTAAAATATTGTAACATATCATACCCCTAACTGCCATTATTACACCAGCAAAAGTTTCCAGTGCAGACCTGGCCTTTGAGAGTTGAGCTTTTCTTGCTAGGAAATTTCTCAGATAATTCACTAAAGAAACCCCCTCAGCTCAGGGCTGGCTCTACTGTCCCATGGATCATGTGTCAAGGGGGCGGGTGGGGTGCAGCAGTTTGCATTATAACTCATCAGCCGCTAAACCGATTGCTCTGTGCTGCGCCAGGGTTGTTCTACCAGGTGGTCGTTCCCATTGGAGCAAGGCTCACTTCAGCATCCACCAAACTAATTGCTGCAGTGAAGAGACGTCTTTCTGTGTCTCAGTTCCCCCCTCTGAACATGGGCTCTTGCACTGCTCTGCCTCCTGGGATGTGAGGATAAATAGGTTTAAAACTGTGCGGTGCTCAGAAACTGTGTGAAGGGAGCAGTGTAAGTAATGAAAGGAGCTAGTTAGACTGAGTTATTCTCAGTAAGTTATTGAAGAAATGCTTCCTGAAAACTGATTTGAATTTTCCATGTTGCAACAGGGTCTTTACAGCAAAAGGGAGAAGAGAAAACCACACAGCACTTGCTCCTAGCAGGCTTCATATGCTTTTTATTATAGAGGTGAGATTTTTTCAATGCAAGTCGAAGAGAGCAGGTCTCGCTGCATCACCAGTTTGAGGTTTCAGGTCAGCTCTCCAGCTGTCAGAGCACTTGATGCATTCTAGTCCCTCTCTCTGCAGCATTTCATTGTGTTATGGTAACAGGTGGCGATTTCGATTTCATTGTAATAGCAGCCATCAAATCGGCACACTCCATCTCTGTTTCTGCAGCTGAGAGCATCACGGTTCATGCCTTTTCCTGCATACAGAGCAGATTGCTTTGTCAGCATCTATGCTGTATTTACTCCTAGTTTGAAAACAGCATTAATATAGTAAGATATCTCTAGTAGCATAACGATTGTATCTCTGAAGTGGATATGTTGGCAACCGTGTTTGCCAGTGATTAGTTTTAGAGTTTGAAATTGTGACACTGTCTAGTAAAGGCATACTTACCTGTGGATGACCCCTGAACCCACCCTGTGGCCACTGGTCCATTTCTTTCATCTGTAATTCTGACCTTAAATGTCTAAAATTCTTGCAAAGTACCCCAGCACAAGTACAAGAAAAAGAGATGGGATGAACAGAGAAATTGAAGAATACATCTGAGCAATTTAGAAAGTAAAGCAAAATGTTTTCAATTTTCAGAGACCGTCTGGGAATCTAGATAAAAATGGATGAAAGGTAGCGACAAAAACATTTTCGAATACAAGATGTGAACATCTGGACTGCCTTACTATCAGCATCTTAGGTAATCTATCTATCTAAATTCCATATCCCACCCATCATGTAAGTATCTTAGGGTGACTCTACACTTGTAAATTAAGTCGACTGAAGCTTGCTTAAGTCGACTTAATTTACTCTGCGGCTACACTACACTTTCCTTAAGTTGACTTAAGCAAGCTGCTTAAGTCAACTTAAGGAAAATTAAGTAAACTTTGTTAAACCTCGTTTTAAGTCGACTTTTGGCTTAAGTCAACTTTCTAAAGTCGACTTAAGCCAGTGTAGACCTGGAGTAGCCCTAAGTTGATTCTAAGTCGACTTAGGGATCTCCAGGACTCCCCCACTGCCCTTCCTGCCAGGGTAGCTGGCACAGGGAGAGCCTGGCATGCCTCTGCCCCTATGCCCTGCCAGGGTCCTTGTCCCCCTTTTCCCTATTGTACCTAGGTAAAATGGGGCAAAGGCTGAGGTCCCTGGCACTTGGCAAGGGGCGCCCCCCTGCCACCTTGGACCAGTCCCAGGTCCACCTAGCCCCTATAAGTCAACCTAGGCATCCAGTGTGGACACTCTAGGTTGACTTTGTAGGGTCCCCCCAAAGTCGACTTAAAATTTAAGTGTAGACATGCTAAGTTGACTTAAATTAACAACTGTAAACATAGCCTCTGAGACAGATATTTAAAGATGTTCAGGCACCTAAAGATGAAGATAGGAACCTAGTAGGATTTCCAAAAGCACCAGGGTACTTAACTCCCACTGAAAAGAAAGAGTGTAAGCATGTAAGCACTTTTGAAAATCCAATCAAACTCCTATCTGCATCTTTCGGCAACAGAACACCTTTAAAAGTCTGGCCCTTAGTGCCTTATAAAATTCAGTAATCTATGTGGGTGGTCTTCTCATAGACCATAGCTTTGCTTCTCTCTCTCAGTCCAGGAACAGAAAGGAGTTGGATAGACCTTCATTTCTCCTTTCTTCTCCTTCTGTTCTTGCTCTTCATTTCAGAATTTCTGATTCCATATTCCTCCAGTCAGAGCTGATGATGACACACAGCAAACACCTACACCAGCCTAAATCACCAGTTGTAGAAGAAACAGAAAGATGGGCTGAAGTATGTCTGAAAATATTTATAACATTAAGCTTTTCACTAGGCTTGATGCTGTGTAGCTGTAACAATCTCCAGTTCGTATGCCCTGACCACTGAAAATTCAGAGGAGAGCAAACACAATAAAACCAAATATTTTTTAGACATTGCCAAAATGTTTCTGAATAATTGTTTTCCATTATTGACCTACTTTAGTAGGGAGAAAAGAATTATTTCAGGGGAAATGTCACTGTTACCTGCAAAGTTTCATAACCTATAAGCTGTTTGATCCAACAGAAAGAGGAATTGCTAAACAAATGTCCTTTCCAATATTACACAAACCACAAGAGGCACCTGAATCCTTGCACATGCAGCAAGGCTGCCAGATTAGAGTTCAGTGTTTGATAGACTCAAAAGACACTCTGGGATTGTGAGCAATGCATGCAAATAATACTATATTTGTTGATGCCAATATGAATTGAAACTGCCCTCTACCTCTAACATTTGTCTGTTCGGCACTAATCCAGTGTGGATCTTTGTTCCTCTCTATTGGCTCCACCAATTACAACACATATAATTTTACTACTGCTTCCAAGCTCATAGGCCTGCTTAGCTCAGCCAAGAGACACTCATGCTTTTTAGATCCATAAGTTCCCAGGCTTCACACCTGCAGATAACCCACCAGTGAGCATTATTATATTTACATCTTACCTGGAATGGCCAGGACAATCCAAAGGAGAGCTGCACACAGGCAGTAAAAGAGCCTCATGGCTGAAAGTCAACTGGGATTTTAGAGTAACTGGAAGACACAGATGTGGAGACAAACTGATATTAAGGTTATGACCCGAAGAGCAGACAGGCTAACTGTACCCCAACTCACTATTGTTATAATCTGTATATCAAAGGGATCATGCAATATGTCACTGAAAAACTAACAGCTCACTGATTATCAATATTCTTGCAGGATGTAAGAACAGTCAACCACAATGGATTATTGAGATGAGCTGAAATTATGTGACTAAAATGTGTTTAAACTGGGCATGTTGGAGGAATTGATAAGCAATTTTCCTCTGGAAAAAAGGAAGAAGCCAGAGAGGGCTGACCAATCCCTCCCTGGAAGAGTACTGTGGACACTTCTTGTTCTGGTAAGTGGCAGACAGTTCCTTTGTACCAGAGGTAGTAGGAAGAGACCATTTGCATTGTAAAAATCTCCAGAGGGGGCAAAGATAGCATGGTGTCCCAGGCAGCAAGGAAAAGGACTTTATTTGGGGCTACGTTTATATTTTTCCATTGCTGGCAAAGGAAGATAGGTGAGCAAACTATTTTGAACAAAGCCTGTAGCTTGTTAACATAGGTTTTAGCCAATAGGAAGCATATTTTTACTGTTGTTTGTCTGTAACCCTTTCCATTTTTATCCCTTCTGCTTGAACTCTCATAAAACCTCTGTAATTAAAAGCTTTTTAATTGACGGGATGCGTTTGACTTTTTATCTAAACCAACCCAGTGCTTTGATTGTATTGAAAGGACTGTTAACTCCAGTCAACACCCTGCTGTTTCTGTCTCTTTAAAGGAAGAGTGAATGTAACAACTTGTGTGTTTCCAGAGATGCCTGGGCACTGCAGGGAGCCAGTCTGGGGACAATTCAGAATTGGGAGGTGTTGGAGTCACTCTGCAAACAGTAACATGATGGTGCATGCCGGGGTGTAACTTTCATGATTGCCTGCTAGCTGTTAGCATCTGGGCTGCAATCCACAGGAACAGAGCATTTAAAGCACCCAGAGTTACAGGGTAGGTGGTGACACAATGCCTTAGTGATCTGGGCTGTACCCCACAATGTCACACTGGGATTTGAGGGCCAGCGGGCCTAGTAAATGACTGGAACTTCATTTACCTGGTACCACCTTTTTAATGTCGTTCTACACCTGTTGTTGCTCACAACAGATATGTCCTGTTCATTCCGTAGCTGTTGTCAAATACAAAAAGAAAATCCTCTCTTACGATTGGCTGAAATCAGTCATGTGATAAGCCTGGAATTTTTCTTTTGTTTATCTACTCAGAGGTCAACAATACTGAATTATGGAGCGAGGTTAGCCAATGATATTGCCCGTATCAAAGGACAAATCCTGTTTGTCGACTCTCATCTGCAATCAATCAGGATCTATCTTTTTGCATATACAATTTGTAACCAATCATTCAGCAGCAGCTGTTACAGATCCGGCTGCACATTCTCTTCTGGCCACACACCAGACTCCGGTGAGGGTAATCCAGGCTCTGAGTATTCGATTGCTGAGTGTTTTAAGATTGCCTGGGTGTAAGCAGGCTGCAGAATTGTGACCTCTATGGACTTCTCCAACATATTTCCTGGGCCCTGGTTCTCAGCCTATTACCCCATCCCAGAAATACCTACTGTTTTAACCCTCCAAGACCAGTCCTGACCCCCAAGATACCTAACCATACCCATCTCCCAGAACTCCACTGGTGTACATGTCACTCTTGCCAGATACACGCAATAGTCGTGAAGCATTTAACGCGCCTGGAGACATTTTGCAGGAGGTCCAACATTTTAATGTGCTTGCACTCGGCCATATAAAGCACAGGAGGGGACACACCACACAAAACAATAAACCATCCTGAATTGCAGTGTCCCTCACTAGCTCCCCCTTTCCTTGTGTTTTTCGGGGGGAACCATCTGTCTCCAGGAAGGCCAGCACATTCCCTGGCATCGTGCTGGCTTTTACATGCTGGGTCCTTCCTCCTTCATGGACTGGAGAAAATGGCCCATGAGCAGAGCATCTTCTGCCCTTTCGAAACCTTCATCCCCTTAACAGAGAGACCCTAGTTCAGCTTCCAGCTGGGTCACAGACTCCCCAGCCAGGTGATTTTGTTGCCAAGGCAACCTCCCTCCCGCTAAACAAGTTTTTTTTAGGCAGAGACCAGTCTCTGCACTGTCTGCAGTGAATAAATTTCCAGGTTTAGGTACTTAAAGTCACTTCCCCTCTACCAAGAGCCCATATCACCACATATTGGGACTTCAGTCCACCATGGACAACAGATAAGGCCTCCAAAAAAGCATATTCAACATGCAGTTTGATAAATATACTGACATGTTATAATCTCATGTAGAATTCATGTATTATACAGCCAGATTCCCAAATTGTTCCTGCATTGTAAACAGCTCCTTCTCAATTGGCAAAGTACTATTACCCAATCCTGCAATAAACTCATAACCTAAGACTGAGTTACTGAAGTCTTCAAATAATGATTTTAAAGACTTTAAGGTATGTACAGAGACTCCACC
This sequence comes from Pelusios castaneus, assembly GCA_007922175.1. Taxonomy (NCBI): domain Eukaryota; kingdom Metazoa; phylum Chordata; order Testudines; family Pelomedusidae; genus Pelusios; species Pelusios castaneus. The sequence continues at coordinate 1,047,002 of ML685829.1, forward strand.
AGCAGGGGACCTGGGCCCCATGCTACAGAGGAAGGCAAAACAAACAAACAAGATCCTATGTGCCAATCTATCCCAGGGGAAAATTCCTTCCCAGTCCCAAATATGGTAATCAGTTAAACCCTGAGCATGTGGGCAAAACTTGCCAGCCAGAATTCTCTGTAGTAAGTCAAAACCCACCCCATAAACTTCCCATCACATTTTCATTGGGCATAGTTACTGTTAATAATCAAAGATCAGTCAATTGCCAAATTAGGCTGTCTGATCATACCATCCCCTCCATGAACTTTTCAAGCTGAATCTTGAAGCCGACTAGGTTTCTTGCCCCCTGATGAAACTTTTCAGAGTACTGAACAATACACGGGTTGCCTTTTCTTTCGATGAAAGTGAAGTTTTTGATTCTTGGTCTTGCTTAACATTAACCTCTCTGGACAATAAATGTTGGTGTTTATCTCAAGTGAAGTCAGAGGGCCAAGTCTTCAGTTGGGATTACTTGCCATAGTTTCATTTGAGTCACTTCTTGGTGCATAATGGTGTAGTCCCATGGACTTCAACTGAGCTATGATTCTACGCTGACAATCTGATGTAGTATCTGTGTAGTGTGGACAAAAGATCACCTCTTCGTAGTTAAGGCTACAAGCAGCTTCATTAGAAACACTGTATTTTCTGAAAAACAAACCAGGAGTCCTGTGGCACTTTTAAAGACTAACAAATTTATTTATCGCATGAGCTTTCGATTCCTGGATGTTTAATAATTTGAATGGGGTTATAGGCATGCCAATGGATCTGATCAGAAGATAATGAGGTTCTATTCCTGGAATCAGGCTACAGAAGAGTTTTTACATGGACCACCGGGGTATGCAACAGGAATGATCACTGATAACCAAATCTATATAATTTTATAAGCTTTTGTTAAAATGACATAGAATGAAAGACAAATGAATGATTAAAAGAAAAAAAATACTCAGAAGGGTAATTATTAGAATTGGAGTCTTGTTCTAAGGCACTTATGATATATAGTTCCACTGTATGCTTTGGATTAATATACTCACCCCCTTCCCTAATGACCTGATTGAGGTAGATGTCCACTTCGTGGAATGATGGAGAGCTAGGCAATGCTTAAGAGCTAAGAACTATAAGGCTAAAGAACAAAGACTATGTCTACACTAGAAAAGTTAAGTCGCCTTTATTAAGTCAACTTAATAAGGTCAATTTTATGTCGACTTGAAGTCGACCTTCTTAAGTTGACTTAACAAAAGTCGACTTAACTTTTCTAGTGTAGACATAGCCCGTTTTTGACCTTATTAAGTCAACTTAACACTTTAAATCGACTTAATAAGGTTGATTTAGGCGCTAATCCCCGTCCACACTAGCTTAAGTCAACCTAATTAGGTTGACTTAAGCGTTAAGTCAACCTAAAACAAGGTGTTAGTAAGTTGACTTAACTTTTTGTTAAGTCAACTTTAAGGAAATGCTTAAGTCAACTTAAGGAAAGCCAGTGTGGATGCGGTGTAGTTTAGGTCGACTTAAGACTCCTTAAGTCGACCTAACTTGTAAGTGTAGACGCACCAAAGATTCTAACCAACACTAACTAAAAGATGCTTAAAGAAGAAGTAGCTGAGGATTGCCTCCAAGTAACCTGGTTTGCCCTTTTTATACCCTGCATCTTCCAAGTCCAAATTTGGCTTCTTTACCAGGAATTATTAGGGTACACTTATTCTATAGGCTGGCAGGGTCATGCATGGTATTGATACCTGTGTTCATCCCAGGTGGTCCACTCATCGCACCTGTGTTATTTCGGGCTATTTCTGTGGTTTTGTGGTGTACTTGTGAAGTTTATTTGGGGCATAAACTGGGCAGACTCCACCCTGTTTTGTTACCTCTTTACTTATCTAGGGTGATACGGTCAGAACTATATCTGCAACTTCTTGGGCAGAGGCATGCTAACCGCTGCAGCTTTCATGCAGGATGCAGCCTGCAGGTCTCTTGAATTACAGCTTGGATGCAGGGGTGTAGCCAGCCCCCGTTTTCTGGGCAGGCCCCTGACTCTCCAGAGAAGAGTTTGGGAGAGGCAGCCTGGCCCATGCTATGTAAAGGCTGCAGCAGCTGCCCAGGGCAGGAGCTGTTCAGCCCATCCCCGCCTGTGTACTCACACCACCGCTGCTCACAGCTGCAGCCGCCCACTTCTGGCGCATCTGCAGCTGTGTCTGTGACAGTGAAGCTCGCGCCGCTGCTGGGCGCTCTGGCAGCTGGGGGTGGGCGGGCCTGCTGCTCAACTGTAGCCACGCCCCTGCTTGAATATGAATCTCTTACTCTATTATATCTCTAAATCTTAAAGCTATAAGAAAAAGTATATACGTGCAAACAAGCAGGCTAGTCCTGCAGGCTACAAATATCGCTTTGATTTGGACATTTTTTGGCCTGAAAATTGCTATAGTCACCTGAAGGGAACGGAAAAAAAAACAGAGTCCTGTGGCACTTTTAAAGACTAACAGATTTATTTATTTATTGCATGAGCTTCTGTGGGAGAAAATCCCACTTCGTCACATGCTTTGAAGAAGGGCAGTTATCAAACTATTTTTGAGTTGTATATCATTACACAACTAGCTTGCTTTCCATGTAGTTTAATCTCCTTGAAAGGCCATGTGCTGGCTGCATTTGAAGGGTATAGTGTTGTAACTCAGCAAAGCTATTACTTCTTTTTGTGCTGTGTATATTGTTGATGCCCAATCTTGCTTCTCCGGATTTGAATGGGATTTATGACCGAAGTGGCTGATGGCTGTTCTATTGACTGATTGCAGTGGGGGCAAGTTGTGCACAGAAAACTGTATTAAAATTAGAAGTATCACTTTAAATGCTCATGGAATACCTGGTCCTGTTCACAAGCTTGAGGTTGCTCTAGGGAAGCATGTGATCACAGTCAATTTGCACCCAGCCAGCCTAGAGTAAGAAGGCTGAGTTGTGCATCTTTTTTTTAGGGAGCATCCTGTTCTGTGTCTCTTTGTTCTGGGGGTTATTGTTCTGAATACCAAGAAAAAAAGTTGTGTTATGTTGCCACCTTTTTGTAGGAGTATTTATGTTTCTAACTTCTTTGTTCATAAGCCATGAAAGATAAGACAGAACAGAGTGCTCCCTGTGGGCGTTCCTATTATCTTCTCTAGCCAATTTAAAAATAAAACATAACGGCCCTTGTTTAGCATTCAGCTAGCTGTTATCTTCCTTAGCGTAAGTGAAAAAGGCCTGTCTTTTTGGAGCTATAGGAGCAGGGGTCCAGTAGACCTGCCTAGACTGATAATAGTGAAAAGTGAGAAAAATGAATACATGATTTTATAAAGCAAATTTTAAAGACCCAAAAGAGGTCCCTCGTGATGCAGCCCCCCCATCCAACCAGCATCACTACAAATACATAAGTCCTCCCTGTCATCATAAAGACATCAGTTCTCCCATACCCATCAATTTTCTGTTCCATTTATACATTTCCTCTCTACTTTGGCAGCTGACTATTGGAGAAAGCCTCACTCCCCACCAGACTGTGGGTAACCCCAACAAACAGTGATGCCGCCCCAGGAAAACCCCAGCAAGTGACCATATTTACCTTAACTAGTTGGTCTTCCACCCACTTTTCAATACAGTGAACGCCATCTAATCATGGATCAACTCTGTGATGCAACAGTCTGAATCTGAAATTCTGCAGCTAAATTTATTTGCAAATGGAAAAGTTGCACCCCTCAAACTGGAGAGCACTTTTTGCATGTTTAGGCCAATGGAAGGCACTAGGGAGGAAGAAGAGGAGCAAACCGAGACATGTCAGATAAAGGGGAATGAATTAACAAAGGTAATGTAGCAGACAAACTATGACTTGCTGTATTTAAATCAGACACTAGTCAAAGCCCCATCTTCAACAGAGGACATTTTCAAATGTGGGTGCCCACAGCTAGGCACCTAAACACATATTTAGGCACAGAAATAAGAGTCTCACCCAAAACTCATCAACACCAATGGAAAAGTGACCTCATGTGCTGAGCACTCACAACTACAATGGAAGCCAAGATTGGACATTTTCTGGCCATAATTCTTCATATTTCAGTGGGCCCTTGAGTACCAAATGTACATCTTCCTGGAGCAGGCAGGAAAACTATAGAGAGAAGAACAAACAGCTCTAGATAGATAGATAGATAGATAGATAGATAGATAGATAGATAGATAGATAGATAGATCACAGTTTGCACACTTGGTTGACACCTTACTTCAACTTCCAACCACATTATGACCAGAAATGGTAGCGACTGGGAAAGTCCAGATCTGGATTTCTGATTTAAGAGATTAGATATGGTGCATTATACATATGAGGCCATTTGTAAAATTTGGATCTGAATCTAGAATCAGGTGCCAAAGACTTTTAAATTCCATGAGGAGCCAGAATTTGGAACTATCTCTAAGATGATTAGAACTGTACCAGAGAAAAATACACAGAACAATCACAGCAATGAGTTTTGTTTGAAATCAAGGAAAGAGGAAGTAGCAATAGAGAGTATCTAACAGAAAAAAGCAATGATTCCTCTAGGTGCCACTAGCCCTTCTCTTCTCCTTAGAGGCACTGAATCTCAGCTAGATGTTTGTTGGCTCTCAGGTCTGCAAGTTCTTTATTTCTTCCTTCTGCAACAGTACCATCTGCTCAAGGGGCAGGTTCCAATTTGCTTCTCATTCAGATAGCAGAAATCTTCCCTGCACATGCCATGCTTCCTCTTGCAAGTGAATGAATCAATCAGTTTTAAAAGGTATCCATCTCCTGCAAAGATATGAGGATTGTTTTTAGTCACAGGTGCAAGGTGATGGGAGTTGGGGTTATTAGCTGACAACTGTCCTGAAGGGATCATCTCCCCAATGAATGTTGACCAGAATAGAAGTCAACAATTCTGCATGAAGGCTTCAATGTAGTTACTGAGTGGGAAAATAGCCACATGGTGGAAAATGTGGATGTGAGTTTCTCAGGCTTCCCATTTCTACTTGCAATTGTTCAGCATTTCTAAGGCTGTTAATATGGGCTACAGCACTGGGCAGAGTTCCAGTCTGTGTCCCAACCATGCCCTGTTGTGTGACCTTTACACAAGCCCTGCCATCTCTCTCTGCAACCTCAGTTTCCCCCTCTGTAAAAAGAGGGAATCCTTTGCAAAGCACTCTGAGATTTGTGAAGGAAAAGGCTGCTCTGGAGTCAGTGGATAAACACAGTAGATAGATCTAAGAGTGAGGCCTTGATCTCATGTTGGTTTCCTCACACACCAATGTTTACATCTCACCTGGAGATGCCAGGAGTGGCAGCAGAAAGTAGACAGGGAAGAGCAGAGGCAGGATGTTCATGGCTGAGAGCTGGCTGTTCTCTCCTGTCTGGGGAGAGAAGACAAGATGGATAATAAAACTTCTTGAAGATGGGATTTTCAAAAGTGGTTTCCAATAGAATTTATGCTCCTAAATCCCTTAGGCATTTGTAAAAATATTGCTGCTGGTGATTCACATAGAGGGCCAGGTCTGGCTCCTGTCACACTAAATGGCAAATCTCTCCTTGACTTTAATGGGGGCAGGATCAGGACCAGAGTCCATGTTCAATAGAGTTTCCTGGTAGAGATCAGGATATCGGAACAAACCTTCCAGTTATTGAACATTTCTTGTTACAGATAAGAAGGAAATCGGCCTCACGATTGGCTGAAAACAGTCATGTGATGGATCAGGATGTTTCCATCAGAGCTGGCTAATGATGTCATCTGCACAACTCTGCCTCCTAACTGGCTGCTCTGCCACGGACATCAACCTATCCAGAACTCATGAGCCAGCGAACAGGTCATTTCAAATAAAAAGTTCCATGTTCAGGGCCAATTTCAATGGACCTACGTCACTTTATAGCTGAGAATTTGGAACTAGATTTTTCAAGGTACAGTGGAACTCAGAGTTATGAACACTGGAGCTAAAAACTGACCAGTCATCCGCACACCCCATTTTGGGACGGAAAGTACACAACTGAGCAGCAGCAGAGGCAAAAAAAGGCAAATGCAGTACAGTGCTGTGTTAAATCTAAACTGCTAAAATGATTTGACAAGGTAAGGAAACTGTCTACGTGCCTCTAGGGAGTCGACTTAAGCCCTAAGTCGAATTAAATTGAGGTTTAATAAAGTCGACTTAATTTTCATTAAGTCGACTTTATTTTCCTTAAGTCACTTTAAGCAAGTTGCTTAAGTCGACTTAAGGAAACTAGTGTAGACGCAGGGTAAATTAAGATGATTTAAGCAAGCTTAAGTCGACTTAATTTACAAGTGTAGACGCAGCCTAGGTGTGTGATCAGACAGTTGGAGATATACGTACTTATATATCATGATGGCCTGCCATGATGAGCTCCTAGGTTCTGTTCTGGCTCGGACCAGTGACTTTCCTTCTGATCACACCTCCAGTTCTGCCCTCTGATTCTGCTCTGCCAGCTAGTCCAGGGCCAGCTCCAATCACCAGTTTGCAATGCGAAAAGACAAAGGTCTTTATTCTCCATTACCTTACGCTTGTATAAATCAGGACTAACTTTCCTGGAGTCAATGGAGTTACACTGGTGTGAAATTAATGCAAGTCAGAGAAGAATCAGCCCCAATAAACCTGTGTGTTTATTACAATAAGCATTAAGAATTGCAGCTGCAGGTACATTCTTAATATGTTGGGTTTTTTAAATGGGAACATCTGGACATCACTAAATCTCGGCTACTACTTTCTTAAGCACAATTGTTGGGTTTTGTTCCCTTGAAAAATTATATTACAAAAGGAATTTGCAGTTAAAAGTGAAGGTAATTAATTATTGGAACAATTTATCAAAGGTTGTGGTGGATTCTTCATCACTGGCAATTTTTATATCAATTTTTATATTTTTTTTTTTAAAAGATAGTAATTCTGTAGTTCAAACGTAAGTTATATCATGGAAGTTGACGTGGTATACCTTGACTTTAGCAAGGCTTTTGATACGGTTTCCCACAGCATTCTCGTCGGCAAGTTAAGGAAGTATGGGTTGGACGAGTGGACCGTAAGGTGGATCTAAAACTGGCTAGATCAACGGGCTCAGCGGGTAGGAATCAATGGCACGATGTCTGGTTGGCAACCGGTAACAAGTGGAGTGCTCCAGGGGTCGGTCCTGGGGCCGGTTCTATTCAACATCTTCATTAATGATCTTGATGATGGAATAGACTGCATGCTTAGTAAGTTCGCGGATGACACCAAGTTGGGGGGAATGGTAGATACTCTGAAGGGCAGGGACAGGATCCAGGGAGACTTGGACAAATTGGAACACTGGGCCAAAAGAAACCTCATGAGGTTCAACAAAGACAAGTGCAAAGTCCTGCACTTAGGACAAAAAAATCCCATGCACTGCTACAGGCTGGGAACTGATCGGCTAAGTGGCAGCGCTATAGAAAAGGACCTGGGAGTTATGGTGGATGGGAAGATGAATATGAGCCAACAGTGTGCCCTTGTTGCCAAAAAGGCCAATGGCATGTTAGGCTGCATCAGTAGGAGTATTGCCAGCAGATCGAGGGATGTGATAATTTCCCTCTATTTGACAATGGTCAGGCCGCATCTGGAATACTGTGTCCAGTTTTGGGCTCCCCACTACAGAAAGGATGTGGACAAATTAGAAAGAGTCCAGCGGAGGGCAACAAAAATGATTAGGGAGCTGGGGCACATGACTTATGAGGAGAGACTGAAGGAACTAGGCTTATTTAGTCTACAGAAGAGAAGAGTGAGGGGAGATTTGATAGCAACCTTCAACTACTTGAAGGGTTGCTCCAAAGAGGAGGGAGGTAGGCTGTTCTCGAGGGTAACAGAGGACAGAACAAGGAGCAATGGCTTCAAATTACAGCTGGGGAGGTCAAGGTTGGATATTAGGAAAAACTTTCTCACTAGGAGGGTGGTGAAGCATTGGAATGGGCTACCTAGGGAGGTGGTAGAATCTCCATCTTTGGAGATTTTTAAGGCCCAGTTAGACAAAACCCTGGCTGGGGTGATTTACTGGGAGTTGTCCTGCTTTTTAGCAGGGGGTTGGACTAGATGACCTCGTGAGGTCCCTTCCATCCCTATTATTCTATGATTCTATAAGTTCTCTGGCCCTTACTATACAGGACATCAGACTAGATGGCCACAATGGTCTCTTCTGACCTTGAAATATGTGAATCTGTAAGTCCAGGAGAGAAAATAGCTACTTCCGCTCCGCCAGCCAGAAAGCAGAAATGTGTTTGTGCCTCCAAGAGGCTAACAAGTGAACCGCAGCACTGAACTCTGTTCAAGCCAGTTGGAGATATTCATATACGCAATCTGATTGGCTAATAATGCTCCCAAAGGCAGCTGGGTGTATTGTGAACAAACAATGGGGGGAGGAGTCTAGACTTGTCACAGCATTCTTTTCAACCAATCAGAAGACAGGGTTTTATTCTTCCCTGTAACAATAAGTTTCTGAAGAAGTGGCTGACAGCGGTGCTGTGGGTCATTGCTGTGGACACAGCCACTGTGCGAGAGCAATACGGTATTGTAGGCACCAGGTAAATGGATCTTGGTCCTTTCCCCCACGCCCATAAGCTTTGCTAGGAAATGTCTCTATGAATTCAGGGGCTCTTTGTCCATCTCTTAAGAAACCCAGTGTCTTTATCTCTCCTGTTTCTCTTTTCAGCAGCTATTTGGGGGAAGTAGCTGACCTTTAGACAGCTACAGCAGCCAGGAGTGGATCTCCTGTTGTCAACTGAGCCTTTGGCTTGAAGCAAGTTTGAAGGGTGTTGAGCTTTAAGGACCAGGTAACTCCAACTCGTTAATTGCATTCCTTCATATCTGCTCCCTTCATTAGTATGGTTTGAGAGCACCCACAGATATGCTAAGAACTCTTGATCCAAGGAGATTGCAACCACCCTGGGAACAGAACAGCCAAGGGTGACAAAGAGCAGGGAGGGCTATTGGCAGGAGGTTAGAGGATACTGCGGTATGCCTGTGGGGCTGCTTGGTTTGGGCTTCGGTGTTGCTGTGGTTTGGAGATTGGGAAGGTGCTAGCTTTCCTATGAAAATAGGAAGCATAAAGATATTAGATGATGACAATTGTTGATTGTTTTGTGAGCACCAAGGTGGGGGAAAAAGAGGTTTAAATGAAAAGATGATTCTTGTTCTTATTATTTTTATTACAAGAGCACCTAGGAGTTCAAGTCATGGACCTGGACCCCATTATGGCTCGCTAGACCATTAGATTTCCTAAAATCCTGCTTTTCACTGGGCAAACTGTGAAAATTTGGAGAACTGGGATCATCTTTCAACGAACTCATTGTCCATCCATCCATTTTCCATCTAGCTAGCTCTCCCCATACACATTCCTTTCTCTGTCTGTCTGTTTTATACTGCACCTATGGACATGGTATCTGAGGGCCAGTTTTCTGTTTACATCTCTTCACCCCAGTTTCCTTTGATCCTAGCTGACCTCACACCATGAGGATTCTCTACCTTCTGCTTCTTGTCCTCTCAGGGATCTTCCTGGCCATGGCAGGTAAGATGTAACTATTAGAGCTATGCCAAACTCAGTTGTTTCGATTCCCAAATGTTTCAGTTTCTTGGGACAGGAGCAGGGAGGCAAAGAGAGTTTGCTTTGCAGAAAGTCAGTCCCCTCACGGGCCGGTGCTGCTGCGGGGGGTGGGTCCGGATGGGCCGTGGCCCAGAGGCCACGATCCACAGCACTCCTGCCCCACTCCCGGGCTGACTGGTCTGGAGCGGACCACCTAGTCTGGGGACTGGGCAGGCAGGACAATGGTGGGCAGGAAGCAGAAGTCAGCCAAGGCTGGATTTTGGGAGGGCTGTTTGGGGGGAGCGGGCTTTAGGTCAGAGCCCAGGGCTGCAGCCCCCATAGCCCCTGCCTTAATACAGCCCTGGTAACCCACAAAAGCTTATGTTTTAATAAATTTGGTAGTTTTTATGTCTACACTTGTAAATTTAAGTCGACTTTAGCTAAGTCGACTTAACTAAGTCAACTTAAAGTCAATTTAGCTAAGTCGACTTAGCATGTCCACGCTTAAATTTAAAGTCGATTTAGGGGGGAACTTACAAAGTCGACCTAGAGCGTCCACATTGGATGCCTAGGTCGACTTCTAGGAACTATGGGGGACCTTGGGCAGGTCCACAGTGGCAGGGGGGACACTGCTTGCCCAGTGCCAGGGGCTCAGCCTATGCCCCATTGTACTTGGGTACAAGGGGGCAAAGGGGGACAGGGACCCTGGCAGGGCATAGGGGCAGGGTGGGCAGGGCTCTTCTCTGCCCTGTGGGGGGCATGCCAGGCTCCCCCTGTGCCCCCCCCAGCAGGGAGGGCAGTGGGAGAGTCCTGGAGAGCCCTAAGTCGACTTAGGGCTACTCCAGGTCTACCCTGGCTTAAGTCAACTTTAGGAAGTCGACTTAAGCCTAAAGTCAAATTAAAAGTAGGTTTAATAAAGTCGACTTAATTTTCATTAAGTCGACTTTATTTTCATTAAGTCGACGTAAGCATCTTGCTTACATCAACTTAAGGAAAGTGTAGTGTAGACGAGGATTAAATTAAGTTGACTTAAGCAAGTGTCACAAGACTCCATATTTGTTTTCCTGTCTGTTCTGTCATTTTTTATAAACTATCTGACGTGTGGTCATCTCAGAGCCCCTTAAATCAATTGGAAGAGTTCAGTGGACTTTGGACCAGGCTGTCTTTCTAGCCCATGTCAGATTAAGTCTTTCCCCACCATTAGTGGGCTATTTCCTCTTGTTCCCTGACCATACGTCGCAACTGATGTCCTCTGCATTTGCAACTGCGAACACAGCTCTCTTCTTTGCACAGCAGACGGTCAGCGGGAGACTCGATATCTCAACCACTGCCTACAGAGAGGTGGGACATGCCGATATGATGACTGTGATGATGGTGAAGAGCAGATTGGGACCTGCTACCATCATACCATGGTGTGCTGCCGGGACTAGGAGGTGATTCTGTCCTGAAGGAATCTCATTTCAAGATGTACAAGAGCCACTGTGCTCTTCTTCTTCATCTTCTTTCATTAAAAGTCCATTGTTTATTACAAAAATAAACCATACCACATTTCCTTAATGAAAACAACAACAATCATAATTAATATTGCATTCCTACAGGGAAATGTATATTTTTCTCTTATTCTTCTCCATAGAGATCATAGGTGTTATTCCGGTCTTGTGAAGTGTCTTTAGTGTAGCTGGAAATATGTTTGACTCCCATTTGGGGGATCTTTTTCACTGGGAGAGGTCATTGTGGTCATAGTGTGAATGAGAATCAGGTCCCAACGTTTAAGCAACATCTCCCATCTTAGGTATTTGTCTAGTTCCCATTGCTATGGTATCTGAGCACCTCATGAGATGGAATGTGCTCACTCTCACAACATCCTTTCCAGTCAGGAACAGGCCCATCCTCCCTTTATACAGATGGAGAGCTGGAACACGGGAAGTCTAGGGTATGTCTACACTGCCATCAAAGACCTGATTGTAGCTCATGTAGACCTACCAAAGTCCCTCTTGAAGCAGCTAGATCAAATAAAAAGAGCAGGAAGGGTGTGTACAAAGAGCGGTAAGAAGAAGCATTGGGTCCTTCAATAACTGACCATAGTACAGAAATCCCCTGGCCCTAGAGCCGTGTTGATGGTGGGCAGAGTGGGGGAATAGTGATGAAGCATTGGCAGCATGGTCTCACCTCTCGCCTGTATACCCAGGCTCCCTAGTGGGCTTCTATTTGGCTGGCTAGGCCAGGCTACTGCAGCTTCATTGTTGTTGATAACCAAGCTAGCTAGATTCTGTCTAGCTCAGCTATGTCTACACTTGCTCCAGTTGCACCGAAGACATTCCCAGAGTGACCCAGAAAGTCTGCTGCAGAGCAGGGACTTGAACACAGTCCACTGCAGTCCTAAATTAGCACCCTACCCACTGGAAAAGTCTTCCTTTCTGAGGCCGGAAAACTAACACAAATACAGCCAGGAATCAGATACCTCATTTGTGACACTCTCCTCTGATCCAGTGACAGCAAATATGGCCCACACAGCAGCCATTTACACAACACAATCATATTTATGTGTCCACACCGAACCTACAGCCCACCTCTGTTTGTACCAGTGCACCCTGGAAAAATTTGGGCCGCTATCTCAATTTGCCTCAGCAAGGGACTCCTGCTTCAGAAATGGAAAGCAGGAAACTGGACCAGCCAAAATGGTCCTCACCCGAGCTCCCCTCTCCTGCATCCTGCATGCCAGAGCTGGGATTGGTTCCAACACTCATGGGTAGAGAAAATATTCTGGCTCCTCATGTCAACAAACAACCCAGTCTCCTGCTTCGTGTTGTCTCCCAACTTGACCTTCTCATCCACGTCTTCTTCATCAGGTTTGACTCTGGTTTCTACTGCCTCGCAGAATTATCCACAGGCTACTTGGTGGTGGAGATGGGGCCACTGCTGAGGATGGTTTCCAATTCCTTATAAAAGCGGCAGGTCTTTGGCGCTGCACCAGAGCAATGGTTTGACTCCCTGGCTTTTGAGTACAACTGCCACATCTACTTGATTTTTCACATAGCGCTGTAGTGTGTCCTGTTCACACCCCTTCTCTGCCATTAAACGAGAAATCTGACTGAAGGTAACATAGTTCCTTTGGCTGGACCAGAAACGAACCTGAACAGCCTCCCGTCCCCAAATGCTGATCAGATCCAGCAACTTTAATGTGCTCCAAGCGAGAGAGCATTTGGCGAGTGGAGCCACCATGGTAGGCTGGGATGATGAGAACGGAGCTCTCCACACCGACCAAACAGGAAATGAAATTTCAAAAATTCTCTGGACTTTTAAAGGGGATGAGGAGGGGCAGATAGCTTCAGGGCAGCGGAGTTCAAACTGATGGCCAGAGCAGTCAGGATGGGCATTGTGGGACACTTCCTGGAGGCCATTTACCATGACTTAACAAAGCACAGTATCTTCACTAAAAGTTTGCTGCAAAAAGCTCTACGCCAGTGGCTTCCAACCTTTTTCTTCAGGGCCCAATTAAAAAAAAATCATTTCTGCATGCAATCCAACAATTACAGCAATGCATTCCAGACTTGCAGCAGCAGCAACAGGGGGCACCATAACCCAGTACATGAGGGTCTGTGATCCAATAGTGGGTCCCAATCCATGGTTTGAAAACCACTGCACTACGCCTCTTGTCTAGGTGATTTTATTGTGTGGCAAAATCAGGGGATTTGAGTCAGTGGCGGGGGTTGGCTGCAGATTGTGTACCACTATAGTTTTGGTGCAAGAAGCTGACTTTGGTCAACAAGTCTCCAAGGTAGACCAGCCCTAACTCAAGGTTAGCTTGTTCTTGTCTGCATTACACAGTTTTGTTGATAAAGAGCCGTTTTTGTTGACAAGACAGTGGAGGTATACACGTGGCAATGCTCCTCCCTCCTCTTAAACATTCCTGTATAATAAAACCACCTTGAAATAATAAAATCATCTTGATGAGAGGCATAGAGCGAAGCCACATCAATGTAAACATTGCATTGCTTATGTTGACGTATCCTACAATGCCAACTTTCACTGTTCTGGTCACCATTTTGAATTCTGCTGCCCTTTGACCAGATACACAGGCATGTGCCCCTCTCCTTTCAAATCCCAGGAAGTTTTGAAATTGCTCTTCCAGTTTGCTGAGTGTGGAACACTCACATCCCACTGCCCAGATGAGCATGCTGGCTCCACACAGCAAACGCACCCTAGACTGGCTTACACGGGAGGGGATCTCCTTGGTCTGTGGGAAGGGGAAGCCATGGGTCTGTGGGGAGAAATTACTGTAGGGATCCAGGGAGAGAGAATCACAAGGAACTGTGTTACTTTTGGGGCCCACATGGCAATCATTACTGGTTCACGGAGCAAACAAACCATGCGAGGCTCAGCACACTACACCAACAGGTTTTGCTATGGCTCAGTGTTAAAATGTTCCTTTACAGCCTTTCTCAGCCCCGTTACACCCGTTGAGTTCCTTTTATAGCCGTGTGCTCATAATGCACAGCCTGGCACTGAAGAGCAGGGGAGGAGCCAGCCTTTTCTGACAGAGATGGCTGGCTCACAGGTTAGGTTGAAAAGCAACCAGAAACTTAATAGGATGCCTCTGAACAATGGGATTGAAAAACTTGCATCTTGTGACAGTGAACCTGCCTCCATCAAGCATTGCGAATCCTTCCCAAAACACACGGTAGCCAGTAGAACGGTGGACTAACTACCCATGATGCACTGCTCCCTTCGTCGATGCAAGAGATGCTATTGTGGATGCACTGCACCACCACAAGGAGCATAATATGGCCGAGCAACAGCAGTTTAATTACATCAGTTTCTGTTCATCAACTCAGCTTAAGTCAACTTTGTCATGTAGACATGGCCTCACATGTGCTAACTAGGTAACATTGAAAGCTTGTCTCTCACACCTGGGAAGCTGGTCAAATAAAAGATGTTACCTCATCCCACCTTGTCTTTCTAACTTGCAATTCATCAGATCAGATCCCTTTGAAGTGCACCAGCCATGGCGGAAGGGGAAGAAATGTTCAGATTGTCGCTGGCCAAACCAGTTCATGGTTACTACATGTTCTGATTCACCGCCTACCTGCATGTCTTGCTTCAGTTTCCTGGTGCTTGGAGAATGTTGCTCTGCAGCACAGCAGAGTGTAACAGTATTATTTTGAGCAGCACCATTGGGTCAGAACGACATTAAACGCGTATTAAGCAGGAAAACATCCATATCTAAATACCATATACATAATTCATGCCTGCTTCCTCTCTGCACCCACAGCTGCAGCAAGCAGGTCTATATAAACACAGATCCTCTTCACCTTTTTAAAAACCTTGTTTTGAGCCCCACGACACCCCAGCCAGCCTGCAGCAATGAAGAGCATTTGGTTTCTTCTCCTCTTCATTTCCCTGGCTGGTGCTGCACAAGGTAAGACTAAAAATGCCTACAATTGTAAAATGTGATGTTTAGGAATGATAAAGTAACAGTCCAAGGAAAGATTAAACCCACTTTCCAGGTTCTGTGAAATGTTCTGGAGATGCCAGGGATACAAGCAGCATTGGAGAATTCAGAAGATGGGTTAGCTCCCAGTCTCTCCCAATCTCTTGACTATTATAGGTTTCTTCCCAGCAATGCCAAAGGGGAGTGTTCTTGGAAGATTTTTGAAGAAGAGGCTGGGAATTTGGCAATCTCAGGGTGCGTCTGCATTGACAAGGGAGGTTGACTTAAGGAGGCTTAAGTCGACCTAAACTACTCCGTGTCCACATTTGGCTTTCCATAAGTCGACTTAAGGAAAAGTTGTCAACTTAATAACACTTCATTTTAGGCTGACTTAACACTTAAATTGACCTTATTAGGTTGACTTAAGCCAGTGTGGGTGGGGATTAGCGTCTAAATCGACCTTATTAAGTCAACTTTAAAGTGTTAAGTTGACTTAATAAGGTTGAAAAGGGACTATGTCTACACTAGAAAAGTTAAGTCAACTTTGTTAAGTCGACTTAATAAGGTCGACTTAACTTTTCTAGTGTAGACATAGCCTAGGATCCATCTGTCCATCAGCGGAAGCATGGAGAAAATGCATGGAAACAGGAGTGGGGATAGGGAATGAACTGGGCAGAACTGCCTTTGAGACACACAGGCTATATCTACACTTGTTCAAATAAGTCGACTTTGCTAAGTCGACTTAACAAAGCTGACTTTAAGTTGACTTTGTTAACTCGCCTTAGCATGTTCACACTGTAAATTTAGGTGGACTTAAGGTCGACCTTACCATATCAACTTAGAGCGTCCACACTGGACGCCTAAGTCGACTTCTGGGGGCTAGGTGGACCTGGGAGTGGTGCATGGTGGGAAGGGCGGAACCCCTTCAAAAGTGCCAGAGAGCTCAGCATTTTCTCCATTGTACCAAAGTACATGGAGGCTGAGCAGGACAGGGACAGGGGCAGTGTATAGAAGCAGGGTGGGCAGGCCTGTGTCCTGCCCTGTGAGTGGGCACGCCAGGCTCTGGCTGTGCCAGGCACCCTGGGAGGGAGGTCAGTGGGAAGTCCTGGGGACCCTCTAGGTCAACCTAGGGCTAAGCCCCGTCTACACTGGCTTAAGTAGACTTTAAACTAGGTTTTATTAAGTCCACTTAAAATTTCCTTAAGTCAACTTAAGGAAACTGTAGTGTAGACGCAGAGTAAATTAAGTTGACTTAAGCAGGCTTAAGTCGACTTAATTTACAAGTGTAGATGCACCCATAGGGTCGGGCTCATATCCTGCTATCAATTTGGGATCTTTAAAGTGGGTCTCAAACAGCTGCAAAACATTAACGCTGTCCCTTAAGAAACACTTCTAATTCATGGCAAAACAGTACTGTTTGTGAGTGGTTAAGGCATGAATGGCTCTTGGGAGGGTCACTTGAGCATCATAATTGAGCGGCTCCTGCAGACATGCACATCTTAACACACCTTTTTTTTGTGCAGGAATCCTATATGTATACCCTGCAGAATTAAACTGCAGACGTGCACAAAACGTCTGCCGCCTTAAAAAATGCCGTGAAACTGAAGCTCAGTTTGGGTACTGCTTCCCACCTATCTTTCCATGTTGTAAGCCTTCTTTGCCAAATGGCAGCTAAGGGGAAGAAGAATTCCAAAGAGGGTGGCCTGCTGCAGAAGGAGAAATCGCCACTGCTCTCCTCAAATTGGAAACAAGCTGGTGTTGAATCACATCCCTTTGAAAGGAAAACGTGTGTCTCTGTGATGGCCATTCTCTTGGTTCTTTGCTGCAGAGATCCATCTGTGATCAAGTCAGGTGGCAGCTAACATTTTAGCAACTCTGTAGCTGAGCTGCTGATCCCAAGACACGTGGAAAAGTCTAACAATTATCCTTTCTGCTTAGCCTGCATGCCTCTGTTACAGAGACCGTGTCTTCGCCTAGGTCCTATGGAGCTGGCTACACTCACTATCTCAGGGGGCTCAAACTCTTTTGCTATGGAGGGCCAGATTTGACTAAAATGTACTTCAGGTGGGTTATACGTACCATAAATCGAAATACTACTGTACTCTAGTGGCATTGTGGAGTGCTGTATACGCGAAACTGCGCTCCACGATACCTCAGTCTCTCAGAGAGAGTGAGCACCGTCTCGCATACCCAGAGCTCTGCGATGTTGTGAGACCTGACACTCTTTCGGCATTACAGAGCATTGGGTATGCGAGACCACTCTCTCTCTCTCTCTCTCTCTCTCTCTCTCTCTCTCTTTCTGTTAGGGAGAAAGTGTGGTCCTGTGGACCAGTTATGGGCTGAATGGAAGAGGTTCATGGGCCACATGTAACCCATGGGCTGCATTTTTGACACCGCTGCACTATATTATCATTTCCTGGATCTGAGTGACAGCCTGATCAGCTGCTTCACAAACCACAGCTGCAAAAATGAAGGCATTGTTTTGAGATCCAATTTTGAAAAGACATGGGGCGGTTCTGCTCCCCCAACAATCAACTTTTACCTACCAGAATACCTGATTTGTGGGGACAGCGGGCATCTCTTTATGCCTTTTGCTTTGACTGCAGGTTCCTGGGAAATATTGTTACTAGACTAAGAATACATAAGCTTTGTAACCACTGATCATCTGCCACACACATTTGAAATATCATTTTTTTTTTGTCTCAAAAGGAATAAAACTGAATCTTAACGGAACAGGAATTGTCACTGAGTATGGTACTCTCGGAGGCTGGCTCTTGCCACCTGCAGGTCTGTTCTGTTGCTGTTAGTCCCTTGAGGTTTCCCAGCCCTAGTGAGTTTCAGCTTCCTGTGACTTCGGCTCTCACTTCCTGGGGCTGAAACAGGAGCATTGTCCCTGCTTCATAACAAAGACTCCAGGAGGAGTCATGAATTCTACCACTTAAGAGTAGCAGGAGATAGTCAAGCCATGCCGGAGGCAGCCCTTATTCATGGCTGTTGCCGCCCCAGCAGCCCTCCCTCTTGTTTTCACAGTCTGGCATCCGAATGCCTCCTTTGCTGAGTTCTGTTCAGAGGAGAGCAAATCTTTCCTCCGAACAGACCATGCTCAGGCTGATGCCGTTTGTTTATACAATGGGCAGGGCCGTCCTTAGCGAGGGGCGAACGAGGCAATTGCCCCGGTCCCCACGGTTATGTGGGCCCCCCGCAGTCCCACTCCTAATGGGGCAGTGTGGGGCCCATGCCGTGGCCCTATGGCCACACTTCGCCCCAGTCCCAGCTGCCTTCAGCAGCGGGCCGATGGCAGTGGGGTGGGGCGAAAGCACTTTGCTCGGCCCCTGGGCTGGCCCAGGGATGAGGCAAGCGGGTACACAAGCCAGGCCAGGCGGCAGCCGGTACACAGCAGGATTCCCGGCTACGGCCGGGGTGGGGCTGGCAGCGTGGCCTTGGCCAGGGCTGGCTCCCGGCAGTGGCTGAGCCCCAGCGGAGGCCTTGGTTCCCCGGCTGCGGCGCTCGCAGCAGCCTGGGGTCCCAGCCAGGGCCAGCACCCAGTCCCTGGGTGGCGGAGTGGGCCGATCCGCCACGGTCCCCTCCAGCATGGGGGTGGGGGCTCCGCCTTGGCCAATTGGCCTTGGGCCCCGCTCCCCCCACAGGACAGCCCTGACAATGGGGGACAACATTTCAATTGACACTAGGGGGATTTGTAACCCAACACCAGCCAGACTGACCATTTCTCACCATGCCCAGCTCCTAGGCTTGCTGCAGATACTGTGCGATCATACTGAGTACATAGTTGTACTCATGCAAATACAGACACCATGCAATAAAGTGCCCCTCCCCCTCCCACCCCCATTCAGTTGGCTGAGCAGGGGAGAGCCATTCAGACACTCAGCCCTGGCTTGCATCATGTATGTCCCCATCCCTTTCCTGGACTGGGCCAGTCTCCTGGGAGCAGTGAACAGAGTATAAAGAAGAGCTAGCCTCTTGCTATGGCAGTACTATGAAAAGAGACAGAGACACTCTCAACCTGCGCAGGCCAACACCCAAAGGAATGGGCACAGAGAGTGAACACTCTACCACTTTCTGCTCCTCCCTGCTTGCTAGAGGACATGGAGACAGAGCAAGACAAACAAGGGAGTAGGAAAAGAAAGGCTGAAGAGAGTGAAGAAAAACCTAAAAAGAGATCCCCTGATCTCTGGCATTGAATGCACCATTTCCACAAGAAAACCCAGTTATATGTAAGCAGGGGAATGGCCCCGCTATCCTGGCTCGTACATTACCCTGCTGAAGTGGGTTACAAAAAAATCTCAGCCTTTGCTCCCACCCCCTTTACCTAGAGGTCTGTCAGACCTCGGGGACACCCCCCCCCCCGCTCCCATTGTCCTTTGTGACAGTATCCTCATAGCCTCAACAAGGCTGGGGCCCAGGGACTCCGAGGGCCTTGACCCCCAACATTTTCATGGTCATTTAAGGCAGGAGCTAGGGTGTCCCCACATCAGGGTACTTTCTCTGGAAACTTCCCTGACCCACTGTGTGATGCAAATAGTTCAAAGCAATGCAATTTATTAATCAGTCATCACTTTAAAAATAAGGAAAAAATGGGGGCACCACACACAGTGTCTCTGGAGTGTTAAGGGACATTCACAGTCTGCTTCACACACAACATAAGCCTCCTGGCTGTGCTGCAGGGATGCTGTAGGTAGATGCTGACTCGGCGAGTGGCCGTCAGGTGCTAGGAGACAGGCACCTTCTCCCCAGCATCACCCCCACCCTATCGGGGTCACAATCCCCCTCCTAGTCTGGCCCTGAGGCCTCTTAGCTGGTTGTGTCTCCCTGCAGTGGATGTTCCCCAAGGTCCATCTCACTTTCCTCAGCTCCAAATGGCTCCAGCTCTATTCTGCCTCAGCGTGGCTACTGCTTTCTGCTCTCAGCTCAGCTCTGCTCCCTGGGCAGCTTCTCTGCTGCTGGCTGGCTGCGTCTCTTGGTGCTGCTCTGCTCAGCTTGGCTTGCTGGGCTACTTCTCAGGTCCATCTGGTTCTGCTACCTTGGATCTGCTCAGTTCCCTGGCCTGGGCTTTTCCTCTGGCCTCCCAACCGCTGGCTTTTTGTCCTTAGCTCAGCCCCACTCTCTGTACAGGCAGCTCTAGTTCACACAAATATGGGACACTGAACCCTTCTTGAAGTCAGTGGGTCTACTCACATGAGTATTTACCAGGCTGAGTAAGGGCTCTCAGTAACATTCCCCATTTCAAGGGTGTGTGTGGTGGGTGAAGTCCTACTTAAAGTTGTAGGGATTCATGGCCCATGGTTTATGCTGAGACGGCACGTCCAGGCACACCTGGACCACCTCGATGCATGATCACGGGCTGTCCACCTGTAAACATGCTGGGCAGGGGGAAAGGGAGAGTGTGATGGAAAAACACTGAGTACACTGAGCTTTTGCCTTCAGCTTCTTGTTATGTTCTTGTATCCTGTTATGTTCTTGCACAGGAATGCTTATCATGATCTTATGTAAGTTGTTTGCTCTGGCTAATAAAGGAGGGAGCAGGCTTAGAAAAGCAGTTCAGCTCCTTCTGCTCTTTCATGACCTGACATCCAGTGTCTGTCATCCCTTCAAAAGTTAGCCTGAGCGGGCCTATCCGGGAAACAGACAGATGTTCCTCATGTGCCCTGTGGATTGGGGCCTGATCTGAAGCCCACTGAAATCAATGGAAAAGCTCTCATTTACATCAATGGGTGCTCTGTGAATATCCTTCCCAGCAAATGTCTGTCTCATGCCCTTAGCTTAATTTCATTTTTACAGTGCCTGATCCAACCCACCCTGAAGTCAGTGGGAAGTGGAACTGGTTGGGAATTTTTCAAAGGAATGTTTTTTCATGAGAAAATGCAGGTTGTTGAAACCAAAACCGTCTGTGGGATAGGGTCAGTTTGGAGGAATTTCCTGTTTCAAAGAAACAATTGAAATAATTTTGTCGAAACACAAACCGCCTGTGGGACAGGGTCAGTTCTGAGGAATTTCCTGTTTCAAAAAAACAATTGAAATAAAAAGTTTTGAAATAGGATAATTTGACATTTTTTTTAAATTAAAATGTTCCATCTTTCGGGTCCAAATGACCTTTTGTTTCAAATTGTGTGTCATTTTATAGAAAAAACAAGCTTTTAAAAATTAAAATAAAAATTAAAACAGTTTGAAATTATCACAATGAAACGTTTTATTGACCCAATCCAAAACGGCTTTTGGATTTTTCATTCATGGCCATTTTCAAGATCTTGACTATTTATCCTGACTCAAGATGGGGAAAAAATTGGAAATCAAAACACGCTCAGAGGATAGGAAAACCATCCCTCGACCAGCCCAGGTGGAAAGGCTCCAGTTAACTTCAATGAGCAATGGAATTGACGCTGGAATCTTGGCTCAGTGCTCTCCATTATTATGAGCTGGTGGAACTCAGAATCGATGATAAGAGCAAACTCTGAGTGCTGTGAATGCCTACAGGCCACTGGCTGTCATTTGTTGCCCTCTTCTTTCTGGGGTGTTTTTCAGAGGGATTTCGAGCCGAAGATGTATGTTACATTATTGTTGTTAACAGTTTGTTCCATCACCAATAAAGCCAAGCTGCTATTCTTTTTCTTCTTAAGAGCACAGGGCATTTATAAAAGCCATTGAATCAAAGTACAATTAAAAAGTAACAAGCTCAGTATAATTAGAGTTCAACTAGTGTAGATCCCTTGCTCTCTTTATCTGCTGAGCTTTTAGGCACCTTAGTATAAATAATCATGCTTTTCACCTTCATCATTTAAAGAACTTCTCTTCCAATCTGTCTTTGCTTCTCTCCGTTCCAGACTCTCTGACACCCCCAGCTGACCATCAGGTATGAAGATCTTTTATCTTCTTTTTGCTGGTCTCTTTTTGGTCTCCCTGTCCAATCCAGATAAAATTCTTCTGACTGAGACAGTAAGCAGTTTTTAAGAGAGAGAATACAACGATCTAAGGAGAAAGGGAACCCAGCTGTTTAGGCACTTCTCAGAACCAGTGAAATATTGTCAGACATAGGCAAAATTCTGTCACCATTAAATCAATAACTCCTAGATACTTCAACAGGGATAGTATTTCCCACATCACATATATGGCCATTAATGATGCTTTAGTTTCAATGACTTGAGTCTCAGATTAAGATCTCACTGGTTCTTTAAACCTTTGTCAGCTGAAGTCGTCCATCAGTAACACCTATCATTTCATGTCCTATCAGAACAAATGCAGGCCTCAATCCTGTAGTTGGATCCTTGTGGGAGAACCTTTCTCTTTTTGCCTGTGTGGAACTCTTCAGAAGTTCATGAAACTCCACATGGATGGAAGGATCTATACACGTGGATCTGATTGCTGGACTGGGAACTTAGTTTCAAACAGAGATGGGTCTGATCTGAAGGTGGGTCTGGAGACTAAATTTCTCTCAAGTACCTAATGGTTCTGGCCTTCAGCTTACACTCCTCTTCAGGAGGAACTACACCAAAGACCTGTTCATCAATGACCGACATTTTCTAGCTTGAGCCATGTACTTCTCACTTTTGTACACGTGTCCAATTTGAATCTCTTTATCTAGATTTTTAACCAGATTTAGATTTTTCAATGACTGTTTCCAATCTGAGCTGTTGCAGCTGAAATGATGGGTTACTTTTACAATGAAAAACCCAGTCCATGTTTATCCCAGCCTCCATTGCTCAGTATCTAACCTCTGAACTGAACCTGTTTGTCCTGGGCTTGGTTCTCCACTGTCTTGTGTAGTCATTGATCCCCGTGCAATGTGACTACAAAAGAGCAGCCCACGAACACACACTTATACAGAAGAGCTGACTGCATCAGGCACATGGCCCAAGGGATTCCATGAGTCCTCCTGCCAGGAAAACTCACAATCATCAGCTATTCCAGTCTATATCTGCTGAGGGCCCTGTCCTTTCTTTTAAAATCAGTGTTAGGGCCATATTCACCCCCAGTATGTATTGTGCTGGCAATGCAAAGATGCAATAAACTCAGAATAACTGGCTGGCTGAGTCATGTTTATTGTTGCTGCACAAAGCAGCCATAGCGTACTGGGGAACCTGGCCTTGAGGACTTAAGGATAAAAATTTCAAGAGCATTTTAATGACTTAGGAGCCTAACTTCCATTTTCTAAAGTAACTTGGGATCTTCTTTGAAAGTCAGTGGGCCTTGGGCTTCTAAATCAATTAAGACCAGATTGTTAAAGGTATTTAGGAGCCTAAAGATGTAGCTAAGGGCCGCCTGGGACTTTCAGAAATATCTAGGGCTATGTCTATATAACCTTTGGGTGGGCTAAAATTCATTTAATTGCCCTTCTCCAGTGCCTCACAGAAATCAATCCCAATCCCTATGAAGAAAGCAGCTGGAGACCCAAGATCCAGTCTGTATGGGACTCACAGCAAAGATTGCTCAGTTACCCTCCCACATTAAAATACTACTAAAAACAAACATAACAATGAACTTTATTAACTACTAACTAAATAAACCTTATCCTAAGAAAACAAAATACAATTAACCAAGAACAATCCCTACAGAAATCCCCGTATGAAAGATACCCAAGAGCCCCAAAGTCCAGGTGGAGTTCACCCAACTCTCAGCTACAGTCTTTGTCCAGTGTAGAAGCTTGAGTGGCAAGAAATAGCTGTCCTCTTCTTCTTTTGCAGGAATCTTCTGTAGCATTCCATTCAGGCTTTTCCTTCTCCTTTGCAACCAGCCCTCAGTCCCACATGCATGTCTGCAAAATCTGTTGCAGATGACTCCATTAGAGGGAGAAAACATCTTGTTCACTCCTGGCTCAGCTTCTCTCCTGAAAACTGAACACATGGGCTCTTCTCAAAGCAGCTCTAGCCTGCTGTCTGCACAGATTGCTGCTCTCATGTGATCTGACTGACCACAACACATCACACCAGCAGGGCATCCTGTGGAGCATGCTCAAAATGCTACCACTCCCTGCTTCCAGAAGTTTCTAGTTGTGGGCAGTTAATCTGCCCAGCAACAGTAACCCACCCTCAGCAGGTCTTTTAAAGAGAGGCATATGTGTTACATCTACACTTGCAAATTAAGTCGACTTAAGGAGGCTTAAGTTGACTTAAACAAAGCTGCATCCACACCAGGCTTTCATTAAGTCGACTTAAGAAATTCCTTAATGAAATCAAATGAAATGACTTAATGAAAGCTTAAGTTGACTTAATAAGAACCACCCATTAGGTTGACTTAAGCCTCCTTAGGTCGACCTAACCCTTCTTTAGGTCGACCTAGGCCCAGTGTGGATGCTTAAGTCCACTTTGTTAAGTCGACCTAAGGGTAGTTAAGTCAACTTAACAAAGTGCACTAAGTCCACATCCATGGAGACCACTTTGTTAAGTCAACTTAATAAGGTCGATTTTAAGTCAATTTAAAGTTGACCTTATTAAGTTGACTTAACAAAGTTGACCTAACTTTTCCTAGTCTAGACATAGCCCAGGTGCCTAACTCCCAGTGATTTTTAGCAGTTAGTTACGCTCCTCTCTGTATTTTTAGGCACCTAAATAAGTTTAAAAATCTGGCCCTAAGGCACTTCTGAACATTTTGCCCTAAGACATAGCATTGGTTTTGTTATCATTCTGGGGTTCTATCACTAGATTTCAATCCACATTTTTTTAACAAACCTCTTTGACGTTTTCTCCTTTAAAAAACACGTTATTCTCCTGTCCTGGTGGCTTTTTTAACCTAACTGTCATAGTGAGAGCTACACTTCCCATTTGGTTTTCCCAGCCTCCCACTTTTGTATAAGATGAATCCTTTCTTTGCCATCAGGAAGTGGCCAGTTTGCCATTCTTGGTTGTTTATTCAGAGGCGGTTCCTGTCGTACTGACAATTGCTACGTGAATGAAATGGAGATCGGGAGCTGCCTGAGAAGTAATAGGATATGCTGCAAAAGAACGTGATAAAGGGACAGTGCTCACCTAGGAGCTGAGGAAATCCAGCCAAAGACTTGTGGCACTGGGAGAAATCTGTGCCAGATACCTTTAACTAAATACTAAATGTTGCATCATGTAACTGTAATAAGAAAGAAGTGCTGAATTTCTGTGACTGAGTGTAAATTATTTATTCTCCTCTATATGGACCCACTTGCCCAAGTGTTTTAACTTCAGGTATTGCCAATGTCACATCATCTTTCAAGCAACATATACACCATTTCTGCCCATTCAATTCCCAAGGAGATCATGTTCCTGATAGATGGTGTAGCGGGGTAGTTTCCCTGCTCTGGCAAGGAAGGGATTAAAAACCCTGTCACGGGTAGTGGCCAAGAGATGCAGAGGGCTGCAGGACCAATCAGGGTGCAGCAGGCAGGATAAAGACAGGGCTTCAGCTGTTACTACGGGCATTTTGCCTCAAAGCTGGGAGGAGAAAGGTCAGGCTGTCAGCGAGTCTGTGGGAAACAGGACCCTGGGAGGCTCCCAGAGGCTTCAGCGAATCTCAAGCCTTGATACAAGGGCTGCAGGTATCTGAGGGAGGTGTAGATATGGCCCAGGAGACCTGGTGAGGCGAAGGCTGAAGAAAAACGAGGGGGTTGAGATGGCACTCAACAGAGTGCAGAGGATCCCTGGGCCAGAGCCCAGAGAAGTGGGTGGGCCTGAGTCCCACCCACCTCCTCTAGGCTGACAGTGGGCAGGTGAAGTGTGGGGCTGCTGATACAAGTGGGCCAGCTGAAACAGGACTATACCCTGGAATCAGAGAACTGGGGACTCAGTCAGAGGGTGGAGGTCCTGCAATAGACCACAAGTGAGGGGGTACGTGGGCAGACAGTGGCCACTGAGGCAGAATGGGCTGGGCCAGACTTTATTGAATCCCCATGAGGGGGCAGGGGGGAGAAGGGAGGACTTGGCTGGAGGTCTGAAGGCCTGAGGAGAGACTGCAAGGAGTGAGAGAGACCAAGCACAGACGACCAGATGGTGGACCGCTTTGAGCAATTCCCCATACCATCACCAGGAGGTGCTCATTTGGTGGGTCCCATGCTGCGGAGATCTACAGATGGACTGGGCCAAATTCATCTCCAGTATGACCCCACCAAAGCCAATGGAGTTTCACCAGTGACAAATATCACAGACTGGGCCAGCTTCTGATCTCATTTATACTAGAGGAAATCCAATTAAGTCAATGGAATACCTCCAAATTATATCTGAGTCTAAAATCTGTCCTGTCCCATTCTGTGCATGTAGAAATAGATGAACAGTTGCTTGACAGGGACCAGACAAGCCAAGAGGGAAGCCAGGGTAGGAAGCCTCTTCCACTTAAGAAGCTGTAGCCTACAAGTCCAGCAGAAATGCAGGTTGGGGAGAATTTATCATAGGGTTTATTGAGATTTCTGAAAGGGCCTCAAGGGAAAATAGGTAGAGTTACTACGGGATTTGGAGGAAGACTTCTGGTGAGACATACTGGGACCCCTAAACTTGGGAGAGCTGATCAGTGGGTCATGGCTGCTGTCACAGGACGAACCAGGACTCTAAGAGGAAACCAGTTCAGCCCACCTGGACCTCATTAGCTGCCTTGTGCTGAGGCATGAGAGAGGGCAGCTGGCCTCTGTAAATGTAAAAAGGGGAACAGAAAATAGAGACAGGAAATTGTGGTAGAAACTACAGCAAGCCGGTAGCATCTGTGCGGAAGTTGAGAAACCAAGGGAATAGCAGATGGGACTTTACCTGCTGATCTCACAGAGCCTAGGACAAAGCAGGCCAAAGCCAGTGGAAGAACTCCAGATAGAGGAAGCCCAGGAGTATCTGTTGGCTCTATGTGACAGGCTGCTCCCCAAATCCGGTCTGGTGTGCTGCTATGACCGCTTGAACCCCACTCCTGAACCCCAATTCACTCCGCTCTGCTGGGTGACCGCTCACTCCTGAGTCAGTCCACACCAGCGTGTAATTGGTCCCAGGCAGTGGGTGTAAATCCATTAGCCACACAGGCGTTGGTCCCCAAGCAAACACCCCCAGCCCCAGACACTACACTGGGAGCCACTGCCTTACAGGGATTGGGACCCACTCCCAATCACCTTAGTCTCAAGTCCGTCCACTTAACAAAGAAGTGGATTGTGCCCAGCCTCCCACATCCGCACCCTCTAAAGACCACACAGCTTTAGGTGAAACAACTACTAGTTTATTGATCAGAGTCTGATTTCAAGTGAGAACATGGCCAATCAAGGCAGAACCATACTATAAATGAGTCAGGAGTGACCACTATCAAATAAAAGGTATAAACCGCATACTACTCTAACATCTTCACCTAAACTGACCCCAGAGTCCAAGATTATGCGCATGGTGTTCGGCTGTTTGATGTTTTACAGCCATTCTCTGCCTGTTCCCAGGCAGGGCCCCGATCTTGCTTGAAGTTGGTTGCAAGATGGTGTCTTCTCAGGCTCAAAGCCTGCAGCTTCTCCCCCTCCTCACAGTCTCTGTGTCTTTGTTTTAACAAACTGCTGACAGCCCCTCCCCCTCACTGTCCTGTTGTGAGATTCTCTTCACTCCTACCTGAGCAGGGGAGGGCATTAGCATTCCCTTTGATGTGTAAATCTTCAGCCATTGTGCTAGAGACAGTCCTGAGAGTCTGAACCCTGTAACATGCTTCACATCTATACATGCATGTTGCAGCAGGGAACATGGCACCCTGGTAATCACGTGGCACATGTTCTGAGCATTCACAGAGGAACCTGGTATAGCGTAATTGTCATCAAATAACACAATTACACTGCAAAACTGAACAGAAAGATTATACAGGTCACGCCCAAGGGCTGCACAGATGTGCATCCCGTCACACTCTATTTTGGGACTTCGAGGACCGCTTGAATTATTTTGAACGGCACGCCAATGAGCCAGGCCCCAGGCAGGGCTGTTATTATTGGACTCATAACCAGCTTTGGCGAGTCATTGAGGAGTTCTAGAGGGGAAACTGAGGCAGGGTGTGGCAAAGACTGCCCTAGCCACCAGGAGTTGCTTGGGAGGTGGCCTGCCCTATTACAGATGTCCATGGTCCTATGACTCCAATCGAAAAGAAAAACAATCTGGCTCCTAGCTGCCAGACCATCCGGTCCATAGCCACCACTGCCCTGGGAGCCACATATAACACAGCGGCTCTCAGGGCATGTCTCTTGATTTAAATGCAGCCTGTTCTAGCTTTATGCCCCCAGTGGTGACAAAGGTATCCCAGTGCCAGGGCAGGGCTGCCAGCCGTCCCAACCACTGAGGTTATCCGAGGTATCACAGGTCTGTGTCCTAGCAAGGACATTATAAGTTACTAGACACTTCTTTATCATAACAAGACCTGGGTGCTCCCATTGGTGGAGCTTGTTTGCTGTCCTGGGGTGGCAGTCCAATGTCTGTTTGGCAGAGATAGTGAGGCCTGAGGTAGCCAGATTATAGGGGCTAATGGGGTTAACATAACCCACTTCTTGTCCAACATCAAACAAGATTCAGGATTTGATCTGAAGAGACCTCGGCCTGCTTCGGACCATGACAAACACACCATTAAACACCCTATTTAACCTTTTATTAAAAACCAAAGAAAAGAAGGGGGAAGTTTCAGTATGAAATCAGGCTTTCATTTTAATAACATCCTGTTGTTCCCTTTCCCTTTCGCTGGAGAGAGTTTTTTTGAGAAGGAAAAACTTGTTTGACCGTCTTTTAGGCAGTATCAGCCATGGTAATAACTGTCCTCTTGAGGAAAAGAGACGTTCGCTGAGACAGTCAGATCCTGTTTATTTTCAGACAAACACACACGCGAACGGAGAGGAAAGAACAGCAAAGAGAAAATTCGGCTTCTGCCTTTGGTGTTGACTCCCACGGTTGGAAAAACAGGCACAGCACTTGGTCTCATCAGCCACTCCAAGGCCAGGGAAAATTGTACCGGGGTCAGGCATTGCCTTCAGCTGCCTTTTGGGTCACACGCTTATAGGGGTGTTACAAAATATAGTCTTGGCTGGCTAAGCTAGAATCTCCTTAGACAGAGGGGGAAAAGAGAGGGATAGGAAAGAGATGAAGTAAGGTACAGAAGGAAAATAAAACCGGGGTCGGGGGACAAAGACTCACATTTCAGTGGATGGATGGACATCATCTGGGATCCCCTCTCTGGCCTGGTTTGCTAAGAAGATCAGGAAGAAGATGGTCTGATGGCCCAGGGGGTGATGGGGGTGGCAGCACCTGTGTGGCTCGAGGCACTTGCTCTGCCACTATGGAACATGCAATATTCGTTAATTACCTACCTGGAGCCATTCTGTCTTCCTTCTTTTGGGCAATCACTGGAGCTGTTGCAAGAGTGAACTCAGCCTGTCCAGCAGTTTCATGCTGCTCTCTGCCTTCAATCAACAGAAACACAGGCCATCCACCTAGCTTTGCTACGGGAATGCTCTCTAGAACACAGTAACCTAGCTACACAGGCACATAAGCCCAGATCCTTAAAGGTATTTAGGTTTCTAACTCCCACTGAAGTCTGGGTGATGGTCCTTTACTAGCTGGGCTTAGGCATGATAGTGTGAAAATCACCGCACAAAATGCAGAGGTCAACATACATTCCTGAAAAACACCTTCAAAGCTTGGAGGAACCCACCCAAAATGTTTTTTTTTGTTTTTTCTTCCAAATTGTACCCCACAAGGCCAGGCTCAGTCAGGAGCCTGCTTGCACAAGACTTTATTTAAATCCAACTGGTTAGAAGGCTTATCAGCACTGTTCGACGTTTGTTCCACCTGACTTCTCTGAAAGCCAGTGGCTTACATTTTTCAACACTGGCTGCCATCCAGATGATCCATGAAGGGGAAAAGAAATGTTTGTTTGCCCTTTGATGTTTTTTCTCTGGCTGTGTAAAGAGAGCTTGGGAGAAGACAAGTTTTATTTCCTTTGTTTTTACATTGAGATCTTGTCTGTCTTGATTTTTCCCCCCTCTTGAATACAAGGGAAAACTGTACATGTTAACTCCCAACGCTTGTGAAATTTTCATCTTTCTTAAAGCCTCACCTCATGATACTCGTTATGAAAGAATCTCTGCTTTTCTTTTTTTAAAATGAAGTTTCTAGCCCTTGTGATTGCAAAGACAAGCAGGAAAAAGTCAATGTCAAACCAGAAGAATTCAAATTGGCTTTTTTTTTTTTAATTGCTGACTTTAAAAGAATCCCTCCCAACTCACATGGCTTTGTTGGCAGGAGGAGGGGGGTTGACTGCAAGTCTGTGACAACGCAAATGCCCTGAGAATAAAAGTTGGAGGATTTGCTCCAAACATTTAACTCTTCACCACAAGGAGCCCCACTGTGTCCCCTCTCCCCTATGGTAGACTCCACCTGGACCAGTGGCAATGTGGCCCATGGTTTTTATTTTGTGGACAAAAGCCTTTCTTATCTTCTCACGACATGCGTAGCTATGATTGAGCCTATCACCAAAGGGCACTGTTTGCTGACAGGTTGAAATGCACCTCTGCTTGTCAAGCGTCCCTTGTCACCAAGAAGACTTCACAACCTCCTGGTGGGACCCTATAAGTCCAGAGAACCTTCAGCTTCAATCCTCTGCTTCTTCTCTGGTGTGGTGCCAAGATCAGAAGCTGGTAGCTCGCCATGAGGATCCTTTACCTGATCTTTGTCGTTTTCATCTTCTTCCTCCAGGCTGCTCCAGGTGAGGTGAAAATATCAGGGGAGGGGGCTTTTATAGGACATATAGACAGGGGGGAAATGTTCTCATTGTGAAGGACTACTTAGGACCCACTGGATCAGGGCAGATGGAATCCTCCATTACTTACTAATTATGATATAAAATACTGCAATATTACTCAAGATAGTTAAGTCCAAAGCAGACTGTGAAGAATAACAAAGGGATCTCAAGGAACTGGGTGACTGGGCAACAAAATGGCAGATGAAATTCAGTGTTGATAAGTGCAAAGATACATTGGAAATATAATCCCAACTATACATACACAAACGGACCACAAGAAGGGCCGTTGTTCTGAGCCAGACTTGCTGTTCTGACTGTGCCTCCTGTGGCAGGATTTAGGCATGCCTCAGTTAGAGGGTTGACAGACCCATTCAAAGTTACTGGTAGTTAATCATAATTTAGGAGTTAGGAGATATGGGTTCTGAAACTGGCACTCGCTGTGTGGCTTCAAGCAAGCTACTTCATGTAAATCTCACTTTCCCCAGCTATAAACTGGAGACAATGAAACACAGTTGATTTCCAAGGGGGTTAAGAAGCTTAATCAATAAGTGCTCAATCCAGAGTTTTTTAAATCAATGGGAATTTTTTGAGGGGCTTTGGATCGGTTCTTTAATTTTGTAAATGGTTCAGATGGAAAATGTAGCATAGGCACAAAGTACCAGTGCTGTTACAGTGGTTTTGAGCCATTCACTTCTTAGCACCCACACAGTCATAGAACATAGATGTTTCCGTTTCATTCTCTTCGTTACGCATCAGCCACCTCCACGCCATCAGTGGAGCTGAATGCAGGCTAGGAACAGGGTTTGTTAGTGAACTGTAAAACTGAATCGGAAGTTTAGTTCAATCCAGAAAAGTGCTGAGTGACCTCTTTTGCCTGGCAGATATCTAGCGTAAAAGAACATTTGGAACAGGCAGGGTCACATGTATGTTATTTAAACACCCAAATCAATGGAAAGATAACGTAAAGGTGAATTGCAAAAGAGGAAATAGTAAGCCCTTCTTCTTAAAATAGAAAAAAATACTTTCATTTTTATATGAGAAATTCGGTTCTCATCTACCCTAATTCTTTGTGTTTGTTTTTTTCTGGAGACTTTAGGATGTCTGGTAGGAGTTTAACATCATAGTGAACAACGGAGTGAAACCTGAATGACGGGGAAGGGATATTTGCTCAGACTCTACTAGTTGGTTTTTAATATCTATCGAATGCAAACATGTGACAAACAGAGCAGGAGAGAACATCTTCTGTGAGGTGAAACTTGAGATTCTTGTCACTGTCACTGAAGGCTGAGAAATCTCCCACTCCAGTTTTTTGGTCTTCCAGAGAGTTCTCAGGCACAGCAAGCCTTGGTATTCCTAATATTTATAGGGTAAAATAAGCAAAGCCCTCCCCACTAACCTTTCCCCCAAATTCAAAAGAGCCAAGTAGGCAAACCACCTCCTTCAGAACAATGTTTTGTATTGGCCTTCATGCACTCATACATTCAAAAAAGGCAACAGCACACTTTCGTGTCCTTCGCAGGTGCTAGAACCCTGTTTCCCAAGCGCCCCATTAGATAGGCAGTGAACCTCGACTTTAATGGGGTTCAGCTCTCACTGTAACTATGTCACGTCTCCTTTCTTTGTGCAGCAAGAGGCAGTGCTTACGACACCATCCAATGCCTGACCAACCATGGCCATTGCCGACGGCTTTGCTTCCACATGGAACGTCAGGTTAGCACCTGCACCAATGGCCATCAGCGCTGCTGCAAATGAGAGACAAGGCTGGGACAAAGAACCCTCCGGATCCAAAAGCTAAAGGAAAGCGAACAAGACCTTCTAGTCACAGCACCATGAACATGTGTCAATCCCATGCAGGACATAAGCTACACCAGACTCCTGTTGTTTTTTTCATTGCAAATGAATTTATTGGTTTTGTATGTTCCTCTGGGTCTGTATTTCAACTACGCTTTTTTCAGAGATCAGTAAAGATGGAAAATTCTGCCACAAATCGTACATTACAGGACTGACTAGTGAATGGGCTTAATAAAGGCATGAGAACTGCGGTGATCGATGCAGCGGGATCGATTGAGTGGGTCATGGAGACCTGCTCAATCTATCCCAAAGAGGCTCTCCAGTCGATGCCGGTAATCCACCTTCCCAAAAGAAGTAAGGCTGCATTGACGGGATAGCAGTGAAGACATTGCAACGTGACAACATAAGAACATCAAAGGGAGATGCATATTTCCTATTGACCGCTGGTAGCAGTGTAGAACAGGGGTCTTCAGTTTGAATCTGACCAGGGTCTGCAGTAACGTATTACGGTAACATCTACAAATCCATTCCATTGTGGTAGGCACTGTATAGATCTTCACCAACAGACGGTACAGTACCTACCTCAAACTTATACTGTATTTATGAGAAAGAATGGAAAAACAAATCAATGGAGGAGAAACAAGGTAGATAATGGTGGGGGGGAAGCTGATCAGCTTAGAGCTAACAGCACGTCATGTATAAGCCATATAATTTCTAGAGCCAAAACCAAAGCTCATTGATGTCAATGGAAAGAATCTAGCTAACTTCTGGACAAGTCCTGACTCCCTACTCCCTGTCAATAGATTTGTAGGCATCTCGGCCAAGGCTGCCTGGTGGTTTGTAGAAAATGAGTTTCGGTTCAGACCCCAGTGGGCAAACATGTTGGATATCAGAAAGCTGAAGCAACCATTTTTAGCTATTCTGCTCAGTGCCACGTGGCTTTCAATTCTCTGTTTTAGGTTTGTTTTGCTGGCATTGATTGGGCACTGAAGCCACGGGGTAAGGGGGTCAGAATTTGAAGGCAATCATTGATTTTTTCCCCCTTTTACAAATAATTCTACTTTCAAAAGTTTTCAATTTTAACAAACAAACACAAATGTATAAGGCATAATCCAGCTCCAGGGCCCAATCCAGCCCTCGCTTCCTACTGGGCATAAGGTTTGGACCATTGACGTGAGATTACTCTCAGTAGGGAGCCCCATCTGTGAGCAAGTGCAACCTTTAGAGAGGGAGGCTGGTCCTGTGGTTAGGATGCTGCCCTACCGATCTGAGTTCAATTCCCCAGCAAGGCCACAGGCTCCATGATTGCTTTTGGCAAGTTATATATAGTTTCATGTGTGTGAAGTGGCATGAATAGCATGTTATCTCTCCAGATGATTGTGAGATGCTATCACCATAACGGGGGGAAGGTCATGTAGCTTCCTAAAGGCACCATTGGACCACTGGCTCCCAAGGAGAGCTGACTTTGCTGTTTGGAACTCACTCTTAGTAGAGTGGCTGATGACAGACTGATTCAGCAAAGAGTTGGGCTATTTTCATTTGCAGTGCCTAGGAGTACATCTACACTTGAAAGTGAGGTCAACTTAAGGACACTTAACTCGACCTAAAGAACCCCACGTCCACACCAGGCTTTCATTAAGTCGACTTAAGGGCTTCCTTAAGTCGACTTAATAACTATTGCTCTTTAGGTCGACTTAATGGCTAAGTCGACTTGTTAAGGCGACCTAAAATCGGTGTGGACACCCTAGGTTGACTTAGTTCTCTAAGTCAACCGAGGGCTGGGGACAGGGGAGCTAGAAGGCAGCCACAGCTGTCCTCTCCCTGGGAACCCAATCATGTCCCAGGGAGAAAGCAGCTGTGGCTGCCTTCTTGCTGGGAACTGCGAGGGTCCCTTGTCTCAGGGAGTCCCTGGGGGCTGGGAGCCACGGCTCTCCGAAGACTTCAGAGTCTAGTGTAGACTTTATAAATTGACTTAACAAGGTCGACACTTTATGTCAACTTAAGTTGACCTTGTTAAGTCGACTTAAGAGTTGACTTAGTTTTTTAAGTAGAGACATACCCTAGGAGCCCCAGTCATAGACTAGAACCCCATGGTGCAAGGTGCTGTACAAAGACAGAACAAAAAGACAATTCCAACCAAGAGAAAATTTACAATCTAAATAGAAATGCCATGGACTTTTTAAATGCAGGTGGGGCATTAAGAAGTTGTGAGAATTGTGATTGGCATCAGTATTATTTATCTGCAAGGAATATATTGAGGATGGAGGTGTTTCTGAGTGAGTGCATAAGTAGAGACTTCGGGCAGACTAATGTGATCTTAAGTCTTTTGTGAATGCCACAGCTATAAATCACTCTGGGGAAGAAGTGCTATTTAAACTAAAGGATGATGTTGGGACAAGAACAAATGGAGATAAACTGGCCATGGACAAATTTAGATTGGTAATTAAAAGAAGAGTGTTAACTATCAGAGGAGAGAGGCTCTGGTATAGCCTTCTTATCAGAGTGCTAGGGGTAAGCAACCTAACCGGTTTTAAAAGGTAGCTTGATAAGTTTATGAACAGGATTGCATGACGGAGTCGCCGGTAATACCTGGTGACTGATCCTGATGACCCAGGAGATCCCTTCCTGTCCTGTGTTCCGCTAGCATCTGTTTTGCATAAATCCAGATCAGTCAAGTAACACAACTGATTTGCTTTAAAAATGTAAGGAGGTTCTTAATAGAGGAAAGAGGATGAAAGTGTACTTGGAGGGGAGCAAAAAAAAGTAAAACTTGACCAGTTAATATGCTGCAAATTGAAGGGGGGTTGAGGCCTTGGTGGAAGATATGCATCAGCCAACACACATGCAGTCTAACGGTCTCTTCTGGCTTTACACTCTTTTAATCTAATCTAGCTCCTAAAGAAGTCGGGTGGGAAAGACTTTCTGTTGACTTCAAGTGGAGTTGGAACAGGTTCCTCACTATTGACTGATATATATATTTCCAACAATAGGTGGCGGTCTTAGCCCATTTCTACCTCACCAAAGCTTCATGCTAATATGAGGGAATATGCCAGGACTATTTCTTTAAATCCCTTGTTATTCAGCTGTCTTTACACTTTTTTTTACCTTAATTAAATTCATCATAGTTTTACACAGATTTTTAATCTAGCCCTTAA
Organism: Pelusios castaneus; assembly: GCA_007922175.1. Taxonomy (NCBI): domain Eukaryota; kingdom Metazoa; phylum Chordata; order Testudines; family Pelomedusidae; genus Pelusios; species Pelusios castaneus. The sequence continues at coordinate 1,082,625 of ML685829.1, forward strand.
TGTGTATGTAGCTTTTTGCATTTTCAAAACACTGCACAGACATTGACTGCTTATGAAGGATGAGTGACACACGAGACAGGAAAACAAACAAGGAGTCTCGTGGCATTTAAAGACCACTAGACTCCTTGTTTGTTTTGCTGAACTAGCCGACATGGCTACCCCTTTGGAACAATGAGACAGGAGATGTGAAACGCAGCACAGCTAACCCGAAGAGCTCAAAAATCATGATGTTAAAAATAATCTTGTTTTCTAATTTGTCTCTGGTTACTGAGCCTTTTGGATGCACATTTGCAAGCTTCTCCCCTATAGCCTTAAGAAACAGAAACTTTTTTTTTTAATTTAATGAAAGCTGAGATTCTGTAGAATAGCAGGACTCCAGGAGGTGGAGCTTTAAGAGAAAAACTAACTTTCAAGAGACTTGTGATAAAATTGTGAGAGTTGGCAGCTTTGCTTTCTGGGTTCACAAACCTTGCAGGAGTTTGTGACCATTTTCCCTCTCTGAATCTTATTTTTTCTTTAGGGGAGATTCAAGTTAAAAGGAAATTTGAGACCAGAGTGTCAATGTAACCATATTGGTTTCAGCTAGGCTGATTTGTGCCAGCTGAGGGTTTGACCCAGGTTTGTAGCTGAAGGACAACCTGAACTTCCTGTGAGGAAGAGAAGAAACCCCTAAAAGCTACCGCTGTGTAGAAGAAACATATGCCCATCATGGCATTCTGGTATCTGTCTGTGTTTATGGTTATTTGAGGGCTGCTACCCAGCCTACTGAATTAGATGTCAATTCTACATGTCCTCATTGGTACCCATAATTATTTGTGAGCCCAGAATTGTACTTGAAAAGAGAGTCTGTGCTTTCAAATTCAGGCCCATCAAATTTTCTAACCAGGGATAGAAGGGGGAGTGAAACTGGGCAAGACTTCCAAATTTACCCTGTGGAAAGATCTTTCTAATAAACGTGAGCAAAATGTTTGAGTTCACCACAAACTTTGGTAAATTTCCACTAACAATGGTTTCATTGAGAACATGCCACACTCTTCTTGACATCAGTGACACTTGTAATTATACATCCTAAAATAAAGCAATCAAATCTCATGCTCCAAGGCACAAACAGGTCACTCTGCCAGGAAGAAACTTAGCACTTTCATTTGCATACTGCAGAATTGCCAGCGTGGATGATGAGTGGCATTTACCATTGAAAAGAAAGCCTATGCACCCATTTACATGCATAGCATTATGGCTAATTGCAGAGGATGGTGTTACTCCCAGAAGGAAGAGGGAGCCGAATCTAGCCCCAGAAAGGGAGAGGAATTTTGCCTGTCTGACACCTAGGAACATAACTAAGAATAATGGGGTGAAATTTAGACTGAATAACAGTTAAAACTTCCTGACCACACAATGCATCAGGCTGTGGATGCATGTGTCGGCGGAAGCTCCAATGCTGGGGACTTTCAGAATTAATCTGGATGAAGCACTATCACACATATCATAAGGAACAATCCTGTACTGGCAAGAGGGGATTTTATGGACCAGATCCTCAGCTAATATAAACTGGTTTCAATGGGGCTACATCTATTACACCACCTGAGAAGGAGATGGGCATAGCTCCAGGGACAGAGCTATACTGGTTTAGATCTGTTGAAGATCTGTATCTGGGCTGGTCTTCTCTGACTGTGGCAAATTCGCCGCTCTCAGATTGATCTTCCCAATTGACTGATTGGGTCTGTGAAGACCCGCTCAGCCGATCAGAAAGTCGATGGCTGAAGACCACTCGGCAACTCGAGTAGTGCTGAGTCGAAGGGAGGCCATTTCTATACTTGCAAGTTTCAAAGCCAAGCAGGGGCCTTCCCCACACAACCCCATTAATTTCATTGGGAGTTGTGAGGTAATGTCCCCATGTCCACTTTGTAAATCTCACCCCATGTAGGCGAGCCGTTTGCAAGCTCCTTCTCACTGTCACAGTTTCTTCTCAGTGATGTGCTTCTCTTTGGGTAGGTTGGTGTATTCCTTGTGAGTGCAGAGAAGCTGGCCAGGGGTCAACAGCTATGGGGCTTACTCGGATCACTAGTCTATGAAGCAGATAAGCTGCCCCTGGATAACAGGAGCTGCCAGAAAGAACCTCCAGTTTCCCACCTTCTTGAAGTCTGGCTGGTGACGTTTTGCAGAACTTTGTCTTTTTGCCAAAGTAACCAACCTCTAGCCCAGCCTCTTTTATTCCCTCATCCTCTCCCCTCTTCCTCCCGCTCCACTCAGCATGCACCTCTGCATAGGGCTGATACAGGCGGTGGGTCACGGGGATGATGTCATCTGTTTTTGGCGCTGTGGAGGAGAAGAAGGCCTGGGTTAGACACGTCTGCTTCTATCCAGCCTGGCGCCGGGAACAACTGCAAGCCTTTCTCTCACAGTCCCTCCTGCACCTTATCACGGAGGAGATGACGTCTTCAGACGTGTTATGCAGCAAAGAGCGGTAGGGACAAGGGGGAAGGAGGCCTGGGACAGAGGCTGATGCTGGGAACCCATGAATAGGATCCTTGTGAAAAATAAACATGTATACGCTGAGGCTAATTCCTGGTCTGAAACAGAAAGGGGAATCTTGTCCAGTGGATAACCAAGCGCCCACCAAAGTAAAGGGGAAACTAAACGTGCGCCACAGCAAAATCAAAATCAATGAGCTTCAGGCTGGGATGTGCTATGGAGCATTGGCCTAAGTCTTTTCCCACTGGGTCAGCATCTTGCTACTGAATCTAGACCTATTAGGTCCCCAGTTGGCATCGTTAGGGTCCAGGCCACAACCGTGTGCTGAATCACCAACCTGGACCAACAGCCTTAGGGCGAAAGACCTGCTGTCACATACAGACACACTCCAGGCCTCATTGGCTGGACAGCAATGTTCTCATTGGGTACCTGGACTATATAAAGACCTCAATAGCCAGAGGAAGCTGTCTGAGGCTTGGTCTACAATGCTGGAAGGTGTTGGTAGCAGTTGATAGGAGATACGCAAACTACCTACTTAGGAAGTTGACAGGAAATACGTAAGGTACGTAGAGTATCTCCTGTCAACTTCCTAACTTCTACTTACCGCGGCGTCCCCACTGCACTGGGGGGGAAATGGCCTCTGGTTGATGTCTCTGGTTGATGCAATGCTACTCTTCTTGTTGGGGTCCATAACAGCATTGACTTCTGGGTTTGATTGAGTGGGTCTCCATTGCCGCTCAATCAATCCCACAAAATTAATCCTGCACTGCCAACAATGTCCCCAGCAGTGTAGACATACCAGCTATGTCTACACTTGTAATTTTAAGTCGACTTTAACTAAGTCCACTTAGTGAGTCTACACTTAAAATTAAAGTTGACTTAAAGGGGAACTTACAAAGTCGACCTAGAGCACCCACGCTAGACGCTCTAGGTCAATTTTGTGGGACTAGGGGGACCTAGGGCAGGTACATGGGGGTGGGGGGCACCCCTTGCCCAATGCCAGGGGGCTCAGCCTTTGCCCCATTGTACATAGGTACAATGGGGCAAAGGGGGACAGGGATCCTGGCAGGGCATAGGGGCAGGGTGGGCAGGGCTCTGCCCTGCCCTGTGGGGGGCATACCAGGCTCTCCCTGTGCCCCCCCCCAGCAGGGAGGGCATTGGTGTAGTCCTGGGGTAGCCCTAAATTGGCTTAGGGCTACCCCACATCTACACTGGCTTAAGTCGACTTTAGAAAGTCGACTTAAGCACTAAGTCGAATTTAAAGGAGGTTTAATAAAGTCAACTTAATTTTAATTAAGTTGACTTTATTTTCCTTAAGTCGACTTAAGCAAGCTGCTTAAGTCGACTTAAGGAAAGTGTAGTGTAGACGCAGGGTAAATTAAGTCGACTTAAGCAAGCTTAAGTCGACTTAATTTACAAGTGTAGACGCAGACACCCTGAGCAACAGGCTGTTGTCTGCTGGTTGCTGCCTAGGCCATCCTGCTGCCTCGCCTGATCTCGCCTCACTAACTTGGCCCCTTACTTTGGATATTCTAGATACCGACCAACCGCTGTGAGAACTCTGACCATTGCCCCGGACTACCTCTGATCCTGTGTGACCTTTCAACTTCTCCAGCCCCTATGCACACTTGACCACTGCTCTGGAGTGCCCACAGCCCTCTGGGACACTAGGCATTACACATTAAAGTCTATGGGAATTTCATTATTAACAGCAGCGGCCAGGGGCCCACCATGACAAACTGACAAACCCCCAGAAATGAACCAGACTTCATTTCTCACAATGCTCCAGGGATCTTCAACTGCTATCATGTGCTAACTCCCTTCACTAAGAAGGGAGACCATGGTGAACCATGGGCAATGTAGTTTGACCAGGGAGCCCAGCCCATAAAGGAAAATGGGAGAATGAGGCATTAGAACTACAAATTAGAACTACAGGAGGCACCTTGGATGATTTCAGAATTGAATTATTTCAGTTATCAGATGAAAAACTTTGATTTTTGAATTTTTTCAGGAAATTTGAATTTCTTCCTCAAGGGAAAAGAAAAAGACGCCAGCTTTACTCTGGAGACGGTGGCCAATGTTGGTCAGTTGAGCTGTTTTATTCTGTATTAGGCCCTTCGTTTGCAGGCCTCCTACCCTTAAGTGCTATGGAAAATGGTTTGGTGCAGCTGGGTAAATACAGAGGGTGTGTCTACACTTACAAATTAAGTCAACTTAAGCTTGCTTAAATCGACTTAATTTAATCTGCGTCTATTCTGCAATTTCTTTAAATCAACTTAAGCTGCTGCTTAAGTCAATTTAAGGAAATTTAAAGTCGACTTTATAAAACCTCATTTAAAGTCGACTTTACTGGCTAAATTGACTTTATAAAGTCGACTTGGCCAGTGTGGACACAGATTAGCCCTAAGTCGACTTAAAGGGCTCCAGGGCTTCCCCACTGCCCACCCTGGCCACACAGCCCTGCCCACCCTGTTCCTATGCCCTGCCAGTGTCCCTGTCCTGCTCAGCCCCCTTTGTACCCAGGTACAATGGGGCAAAGGCTGAGCCCCCTGGCACTTGGCAAGAGGTGCCCTCCCTGCCACCGTGGACCAGTCCCAGGTCCACCTCGCCCCTAGAAGTCGAACTAGGCATCCAGTGTGGACACTCTAAGTCGATTTGGCAGGGTCCCCTTTAAGACGACTTAATTTTTGAGCGTGGACATGCTAAGTCAACTTATTCGGCCAAGTGTCAACATAGCCACAGAGAGAACTAAAATGGATGCAACACTAGAATCCAACAAGGATTTTTGTTGGCTTCCAAGAACGGGATCATACCTGGCTGATGACAAGCTTCAAAATATAATGGCTCATCTTTTTGTTGTAGATAATACAAAAATGATATTATAGGGAAGACACCAGATACATTTTCATTCATGCAAGACTGGGCATCTGTTAAACTACACTGACTTCAGTGTGATTACTCTAGATTTACACAGACATGATATGCAGAATTTGGCTCAATGGCTGGGATTTGCGATGGAGTCTAATGGTGTTAGGTGCTCTCATTCCACTGAAATCGAGGGTGAGTAAATTTCTGAGGCTCCTCTAGAGACTCCCAACCGTTATATATTGATGGGCAAAACTCAAAAAGTTGAGAGTAGAAATGGGTGCAAGCAGCAACCTCTGAATCAGGATCCAGATCTCGGCATTGGTACTCCTAAATGCAGGAATATCAGATGCAGATTTTTTGTTTGCTCCAGTATAAACATAGGGGCTAGGTCTCATAGGGAGGGTTGTAATAAATAATAATAATAATAAATAGTTGTATCGCCATAGTATCCAGAAGCCAAGCCCTATTTTCCTCGGCGCTGCACAGAGTGAGTCCCTGACGCAAGGAGCTTACAATCTAAGTATTGAAAAAGAAATAACAGATGGGGGAGTGCAAGGAGGCAGTGATTCCATACTGGTCAGCACGATAGACAATGGTCTCTGCAACTTGTCACGTTTTTCATAGGCAACCGCACAAAGGACAGTTCTGAGGAGTAATTTGAAGGAGATCAGTGATGTAGCCTTGTGGATGTTTCGGGAGGCTCCTCCCAAGCAATGGGGGGCAGCCTGGGAGAAAGCATGAAGGTGCTTGATAGAAAATGGAACTGGTAGTAGAGCCTGGTCTCATGGGCTGATTGGAGGCAGGGCCGTCCCTAGGGGGGCGTGAACGGGGCGATTGCCCTGGGCCCCGCGGGTACGTGGGCCCTGCGCTGTCCCGCTCCCAGCAGGGCAGTGCGGGGCCCGCGTACACGACGCAGCCCCTCCTCCCACGATCGCCCCGCTGCCTTTGGCACCCACCCGAAGGCAGTGGGGCAAGGTGGAAGGGCTATGCTTGGCCCCTGGGCTGGCCCTCCCTGCCACCAGGGCAGAGCAGGCAGGCCCAAGGGCAGAGCATGTGGGGCCCAGCCTCTGTGCCAGCCTGCCCCACACGGCCAGCTCCCTCCCCAACAGCCGGCTCCAGCTCCAGCCCCCCACACACACAGGCAGCCTCGGCCTCCTGACCGGAGCCGGCTCCCACCGGGGCCAGGGCCGGAGCCAGGACCGGAGCAGGCTTCGACTCCCCCCGCCCCCGCAGGCGGCAGCCTCGGCGTTCCAGCCCAGGGCTGACTCCCTGGGGGACGGAGCAGGCGCCATGCTCCCCTCCAGCATGGGGGGTGGGGCCCTGCTTTGGCCAATTGGCTCCGGGCCCCGCTCCCCCCACGGGACAGCGCTGACTGGAGGTGAGCCTCAGTAACGAATGAGTGTGAGTGTCTGCAACAAGAAATTAGCCCCTTCCTTGGCAATCTCAGCAGAGAAACCAGCAAAAGCAAGTGCCACAAAGATAGAACTAATTCCTCCCCAGCCTGAGAGCATATCCCGGGTCAGAGAGAAGGCCCACTGGCAAGTCCCTGGAGGGAGAATGCCAGGAATGTGGCTCTATCCAGCACCGATTCTATGCATAAATCAGATGCTCTGGCCCCTTCCGTGAACACTAAGTGAATCAACAACGAAAATGGGGAGGCAAAGCGCTATATCACCTGGAATAACTGCTCTGCATGGGCGGCATCCATTGCAAATATGCTGGAAACCAGACCCAGACATGAGGCAGGAGATGTCTGCAAAACTGGAGTATCTCTCACTGATCATTTTCCAAAGGGGGAGCCGTGTCTAGGTCAACCAATCAAACAAGGAGCCCTGCGGCACTTTTAAAGACTAACGCATTTATTTATCACATGAGCTTTTGTAGAAGAAAATCCCTCTTCATCAGACGCTATGAAGACGGGAAACTTATGGAATGGGAGGAAATTAAATGCAGGGGAGTATATGACACCTGATCCTATGTCATACAGTCCCCTGAATTTAATTTCCTCCCATTCTGTAAATTTCCTATCTTCAAAGCATCTGATGAAGTGGGATTTTCTCCCACAAAAGCTCATGCAATAAATAAATGTGTTAGTCTTTAAAAGTACCATGGGACTCCTTGTTTGTTTCACTGATCATTGTTCAACTTAATTTTAAACCCTGATCAGTAGCACTTTACCTGGAGGGAATTTCATTTTGTAACCACTGGTCCTGATGGCCCCGGAGAACAAAATCCCATACAGAATAAGGAATGTCATGTGCCAGTGAGGTGTGGGCCCCTTCCTGACTTCCACTTCTACTGCTGCATTGAGGGGGGTGGGAGCTACACTTTGAGTTTCATAAATTGCTTAGGACATGGGAGTCCCCACAGAAAGCAAGGTGTCAATTAGCTGTTTACTTTTCTTGTTCTTGAGATCAGACCAGGCTACTATTGCAAACAGTAAGCTTAGGCATGAGAAGGAACAATACTGTGAATCAACAGTTTCATAGCCCTTCCAAGCAACCCTATGGTGCTTCTTAGTAGGAACCTTCCTCAAGTACCTGCTCAGCCACCTGGGTGCTTTGATCCTATCTCAGGCGGCTTACACAAAGCCCTGGATCCCTGTGTCTGGATCTGACACGAAAGCTGTCATGAGGCTTTATTGTCCAGATCCTCGTCCCTCTTATCAGCGACTCCCACACACTGGAAATGAGATATGTGTGACAGCATTTTTTCCATTGGCTGGCTTATCAGCGTAAAGAAGAGAAGGAGCTGGAGAAGGGCATAGACTTAGGGTGGGAAGGAAGCAGGGGTACAGATGCCCACCCATCACCTCCCCGCACCCACTCTGAGATCCCCGACCCTGCTCAAGAAGAAGTAGTGAGAAGAGATCAGAGTAGTCGCTTGGTTGTTTAATTAATTGGGTCACACAACTGAACAGCTGGCTAATGCAGACACAGGCTATGTCTACACGGGCGAGTTAGTTCGAATTAAGGAAGCTTAATTCGAACTAACTTAAGCCAGGGCTACACTAGGCTTTCATTAGTTCGAATTACGGGCTTCCTTAATTCGAACTAATACATTCAAATATGCTGTTCGAACTAAGGGTTAATTCGAACTAGTTAGTTCGAATTAACCAATGTGGCCATGTCAGTTCGAACTAATTGCTTAGTTCAAACTAACTGGGCCATTGAACTCAATGCAATGCAATGCAATTTGCAATTCGCTAATTCGAACTAAGCAAGTGCCACGAATGGCACTTGCTTAGTTCGAACAAAATTTTGATAGTTCGAATTATGTTAATTAGTTCGAATTAGTTAGTTCGAATTAACTAATTCGAACTAACTTTAGGAAGTGTAGACATAGACGGACACCTCTGTCCTAACCTGCTAAGTGACTTACCGGGCTTCTAAAAAACAACCAGGAGTCCCTAAAGTGAGGACAGCCTTTGTGGTTACACTGGCAGGGATAAAATGACATGTTTGATCAATGCTTGTGCTTTGGGGCAGCAAGCTAACTCCAGCTGGGCTCATGAAGAAAGTTCTCGGTGTGGCAGTGGGCGGAAGAAAACCTCTGAAGAATTCTGGGAGAAAAAGAGGCGATGGCAAGCAAAACCCACTAAATCAATGGCCAGACAGCAATATCATGCAAACAGACACAGTGCACCCCCGTGGCTGCTGTTCAAGCTGATCTGCCTAACAATTTACATTTCTTCCCCTGCTTGGCACTGTAGGATCCGAATCAGGGGTCACCTAATGAAACTAATAGGCAGCAGGTTTAAAACAAACATAAGGAAGTAATTTTTCACGCTATGCACAGTCAGCCCGTGGAACTCATTGCCAGGGGATGTTGAGAAGGCCAGAACTATAACAGGAATCAAAAAAGAATTAGATAAGTTCATGGAAGATAAGTTCATCAACAGCAATTAACCAAGATGGTTGGGGTACAACGCCAAGCTCTGGGTAGCTGGAACTGGATGACAGGGGATGGATCACTCAATGATCGCCTGTTCTGTTCATTCCCACTGAATAATCTGCCATTGGCCATTGTCAAAAGACAGGAGACTGAGCTGGATGGACCATTGGTCTAAACCAGGATAGCCATTCTTATGAACACCTTCCAAATGTCCATGAGTTCATTCTCAACACCATAGCGAACAGGGCCGGCTAGACCATATATGCGAACTAGGCAGTTGCCTAGGGCGCCAGGCTTTACGGGGCACCAATTTAGATGGAAGTGAATTTTTTTCTCTATTTAAAAAAATATATATTAATGTGTTCATACCAGACCTTCTTAGTTTTCCTCTATATTGAATGGGGGCAGTGTCAAAGTCATAGTTTGCCTAGGGCAGCTAAAACTCTTGGGCTGGCCCTGATAGAAAAGTGTCATCATCCACATTTTGCAGATGAGGATCAAATGGACAGCAATAAAGTGGGTTCTGCCTGCCTTTGTCTGAATAAAAATCTGGTCGTCTACACCAATCACGAAGTTTGCGGGTACATATAACACAGAAGAAGACCCCCATCAAAGCTTGCCGTAAATCCTTCATGATGAATTAACCTACAGTCACCAGTAGGTGTCGCAGTTCTCACAATGACCAGCTGAATGGCTGCAGTCACCATTCAGTATCTTGGGCTATGTCTACACTAGAAAAAGTAAGGTAGACTTTGTTAAGTCAACTTAATAAGTTCAACTTTAAGTCGACCTAAAGTCAACCTTATTAAGTCGACTTAACAAAGTGGTTTCCCTGAACTGGGATTTAGTAAGTCGACCTAACTGCCCTTAAATCAACTTAATAAAGTCGACTTAAGGGTTAATCCATGTCCACACTGTGCTTAAGCCGACCTAAGGAGTCGACTTAAGGGTTAGGTCGACCTAACCAGTGGTTCTTACTAAGTCGACTTAAGCTTTCATTAAGTCGACTTAAGGAATTTCTTAGGCCGACTTAATGAAAGTCTGGTGTGGACAGGGAGTAAGTTAGGTCAACTTAAGCCTCCTTAAGTCGACCTAACTTGCAAGTATAGACATACACTTTAAGTCTGCTTGGCTATGTCTACACTAGAAAAAATTAGGTCGACTTTGTTAAGTTGACTTAATAAAGTCGACTTTAAGTCGACTTAAAGTTGACCTTATTCAAGTCGACTTAACAAAGTGGACTAAGTTAACTTAACTTTAAGTCGACTTAGTCCACTTTGTTAAGTCGACCTAACCACCCTTAAGTCAACTTTATTAAGTAACATAGGTTACTCCATGTCCACACCATCCTTAAGGAGTCGACTTAAGGAGTAAGTCGATCTAATGAGTGGTCGTTATAGAGTCGACTTAATGAAAGCCTAGTGTGGATGTGGCTTAATTTAAGTCGACTTAAGCCTCCTTAAGTTGACTTAAATTGCCAGTGTAGACGTAGCCCTGATTCCGGAGGAGAGCCCTGTTACTCTAGTTCAGGAAAACAAAGGAGGAGTCTTGTGACACTTTTAAAGTCTGCTGCCTGACTTTAGAAGAAGAGCTGAAGAAGAGTTCTGTGTCAGCTTGAAAGCTGGTCTCTCTCACCGATAGAATTTGGCCCAATAAAAGATATTACCTCCCCCAACATGTCTCTCTACAAGGTCAGCCATAGCATGGCTCCAGCACGGGACTGCCAAGCCTGAGTGTTCAAATATCACAAGTCAGACCCCCCAGAATCATTTGACTGCCTTTAAAAGAATGAAATAATCATTATTGTGCTAATTAATAATGATGAGAGAAGACTGACAGCTCAAAGTAGGAAAGGTTTGCCTGTCTGCTGCCTTTTTGGCGGCTAAATGAAAAACATTGCCTTTGGTGGTGTGAACCGAGTTTCACAGCAAATCAGGGAACAGGAGTTAATTTGATTTGGGTTGAACTTGACAAAATGATTCACTTGATGATTGCCTGGTCTGTTCATTCCCTCTGAAGCACCTGTCATTGACCACTGTCAGAAAACAGGATACTGGGCTAGATGGACCATTGCTCTGAGCCGGTATGGTTGTTCTGATCTTCTTAAGAGGTGGGTTTTTTATGACTGTACCATCTCGAGGCTGCAGCATATCCCGAGTGACTGGTACTGGACAAACCTGCCTGAGCAGCTGACAATTTAAGTAGACCCGATAGACAAAACTTGGAGGGGAAACAGAGGCACAGAGAGTGAAGTAACTTGCCCAGGGTCACATCACGGAGCCAAGCACAGAGCAATCGACTACCCCACAAACAGCACTTCTAACCACTGCACCACACTGCCGTCCCGTAAGCACATGGGCACATTCTGAAGCATTTCCCATGCCACGGAGTATTTGCAGCCATGCCAGGAAGATTTAGAGCAATTTCCAAACCCTGAGAGTGAGGTGCTAGAGTGTCAGATGACTGCCGGACACGACTGACGCTGCTCTAATCCAGCCCAGTTCAAGCGAACAGTAGTTTCTCAATAAACCAGAAATTCCAGCCTGGGTGGCTACTCCTCACCGGGAAAGATAGGCACGAAGCCCTTCTGGTTTGCTTCAAAGCCCACAATTTGGCTGTACTATCTCGGGGTAATTAGTGAGGGAATCACAGAATTAAGTAACCTCTTAGAGAGCAGAGGTGAAAGCTGGGAGGGATGCGCCCTGCTGGAATGTTAATAAACTTATCTCCCCTGGGAAGGTGGTCATGAATCTATCTCTCTGGGAATCCTGAAGGGGCTAGCTAGGAACGGTGCCTGCCTTTGTTTGGAAGGACAGGGGCATAGTCTCTTGCATATTACTCACAGTCAAAGGGCATCTGAACCTGAGCCACAGACATCTCCTCACACAGAGCACAGGGCAGGGGAGGCCCTCTGCGTGGGCCTGCAGGGTGATGTGGTTATTTCTAGTGGCGAGTGTGGGGAGGAAAAATGACTGGGGCTGACAGCAGTGTTACAGCTCTGCTTTGGTGATGGATGGGTGGTTTGCCCCCCATGCCGTAAGGCTGTTTCAGCAGTCATAGCACACAGGGCTGGGGCCGGGGTCCTTGTGGTCAGGGAAACTGCTATCTGCTGGGAGCTGATGGGCTTCAGGCACAGTTCATTAACCACGTCTCCTGTGGGTGAGCGACTGCCTGAGGGTCGAGAGCAGCTGGCCAGTAGTTATATCACCGTTCCCAGACATAATGTAACAAAGTGGGCCCATTTCCCGCATCAGACAAAAGGCAGGGAAATGTGGAGGCATGTGGGTATCGGCACGTGCTGGCGACGATCTTAGGTGACCCAGTGGGGATTGAACTGTGGGTCTCCAGAAGGAAAAGTATAAGACATTATAGCTTGAGTGATTGCTTTGTATCAGTGTGGATACCAACATTTTTTGGCATGCTCCACACAGCTGACCCACTTGCACTTTATCGCAGCATGCCACCACTTCGGTTTGGCCCACCGGCCCTTCCGTCATGGCGGCCCATCCACCAGACCAGATTTCAGTGGGGCATGGGGCTGTGATCTGGTGGGTCATAATGCAATTCCATTGGGTGGGGGGCCTCTCAAATAGGAGGCATTGGGCACCGACCAGTAGCCACAATATGCAGCGTGCGTAATGTGCGCAGGGCTACAAGCACCTCTGCAGGTCTAGAAGACTCATATTCTCTGTGGATCAGGCACAGAAGGGGAGACCTGCCCCACACACTGACCAGTGGGGTAGGTATGCACTCATGCATGATGGAGATTGTAAGCCCAGAAGGGACCATTTTGATCATCTACTCTGCACAGCATGGGCCATCGGACTGTGTGTGGGTGTGCATGTGTCCGTGTGCAGTGTGTGCCACTTTGTGAGAACGAAGGTTTGAAACAGAGCGCCCAGGCTGGGTTACGTCTATGCAACTAATACATCGCTTAGCTCGGGGGTTCCCAACCTTTTTGGCTCGAACCCTGAACCCTGAAAGGCCACCTGTCTATCAACTCAAAAAATGTATCGATCCATTTGTTTGCAGGACAGAGTACAGGATTCTGGATGATAGATCTCGACGTACTTAAAAGTAAACTTTTTTTTAGTGCGAAGCAAATTTAAAATGGTAAATACGTTAAAATAGTAAAGCTATTGAAAGTTCTTTTAAAAATAGTTTTAAAACATTTTAAAAAATAAATTATAAAAAAAATATATAAACTGTTAAAAACAATTCATTTGGTGCTGGGAGGCCTGGGTGCAGGCACCAGTGGGGCAGTGAGTGTCTGAAGGCTGGGTGGGCTGAGTGCAGGCACTGGGTGTCGGTGGGAGGCTGGGAGGGCAGGAAGCAGGCACCTGCCAGGAAGCTGACAGCCGTAGTCAGACTCCTGGCTGTCTACTGAACTGGGTTGCAGGCTTGCAGCCGCAGCCCGACTCCCAGCTCCACGCTGGAACTGGGCGGAGAGAGTGTAGCCGCATCCCAGCTCCTAGGGAGCGCGGGCAAAGGGTTGGGAACCCCTGGCTTAGCTGTTACCACATGTAGAGACAGAGTCTCCACTCACTCCAAAGAGAAGCCATTCTGGGGGCATGACCAGATCTGAGCTCTATTATCTAAAATGGTCAGATAAAAAGGAATCAAGTCTAGCAGTGCAAGCACTCTGATATTATGACAAATGGTGGAATCCAGAAATGGAGGGCTTGAAGGGACATTGAGAAGTCATGTAGTCCAGACTCCCATGCTGAGGCAGGACCAAGTAAATGTAGACCAGCCTTGACAGGTGTTTGCCTAATCTGTTCTTAAAAAAGCTCCAGTGATGGGGAGCCCAGAGCCTCCCTTCATAACTTATTCCAGTACTTATCTATCCTGACTGTTAGCGAGCTTTTCCTAATTGCTAACTGAAATTTCCCTTGCTTCGGATTAATCCAGTGCTTCTTGTCCTATCCTCAATAGACATGGAGAACAAATGAAACAGTCCTTAACATATTCAAAGATTGGTATCTGGTCCTGCCTCAGCCTTCTTTTCTCAAGACTAACATGCCCAGGTTTTTTTCACCTTTCTTCATAGGTCACATTTGCTAAACGTTTTATCACTTTTGTAGTTCTCCACTGGACTCTCTTCAATTCATTCACATTTTTCGGAAAGTATGGGACCCAGAATTGGATACAATACTCCAGCTGGGGCTTCATTAGTGACAAGCAGAATGGGACCGTCAATGTCTTCATCCACGTTCCTGTTAATACATGCCAGAATGATATTAACTTTTTTCACAACTGCATCGCATTGTGGGCTCACCTTCACTTTCTAATCCAGTCACCCCCAGACCCTTTTCAGCAGTACTATCACCAAGCCAGTAATTCACCATTTTGTGGTGGTGCATTTGATTTTTTTCCTCCCTAAGTGTAGTACTTTGCACTTGTTTTTACAGACTTTCATCTTGGTGAATCTCCAATTCTGCTCATTTTGAATTCTAATCTGATCCTCCAAATAGCAGTCCCCTCACCCCCCAACATGATGTCATCTGCAAATATTATTAGCATACTCGGACTCTCCACTGCATTATCAAAGTGATTAATGAAAATATTGATTAGTACCAGAGTTGGGATTGACTCCTGTGGGACCCAACTAGTTACACCCTCTGGGTGCGTCTACACTTGTAAATTAAGTCGACTTAAGCTTGCTTAAGTTTACTTAATTTACTTTGCATCTACACTACAGTTTCCTTAAATCAATTTAAGCAAGCTGCTTAAGTCGACTTAAGGAAAATAAAGTCGACTTAATTTCATTAAATCGACTTTATTAAACCTCCTTTTAGTTCGACTTTAGGCTTAAGTCGACTTTTTAAAGTCGACTTAAGCCAGTGTAGACCTGGAGTAGCCCTAAGTCGACTTAGGGCTACTCCAGGACTCCCCCACTGCCCTCCCTGCCAGGAGAGTGGCACAGGGGCAGCCTGGCATGCCCCCCCAAAGGGCAGGACAGAGCCCTGCCCACCCTGCCCCTATGACCTGCCAGGGTCCCTATCCCCCTTTGCCCCATTGTACCCATGTACAATGGGGCAAAGGCTGAGCCCCCTGGCACTGGGCAAGGGGTGCCCCCCTGCCACCGTGGACCTGCCCTAGGTCCCCCTAGCCCTTAGAAGTCGACCTAGGTGTCCAGTGTGGACGCTCTAGGTCGACTTTGTAAGTCCCCCCCTAAGTCAACTTTAAATTTAGGTGTAGACATGCTAAGTTGACTTAACTAAATCGACTTAAAGTCGACCTAAATTTACAAGTGTAGACATAACCTTTGAGTTTGACAGTGAACCAAAGATAACTATTCTTTGTGTACAGTCCTTCAATCGATTGTGCGCCCACCTTATAGAAATTTCATCTAGACCACATTTCCCTAGTTTATTTATGAGGATATCATATGGGACTATATCAAAAGCCTTATTAAAATCAAGATATATCATGTCTGCTGCTTTTCTCTATCCACTAGACCAGTAGTCCTGTCAAAGAAGATTAGGGTGGTCTCTCGTGATTTGTTCTTGACAAATCCATGTTGGCTATTACTTATTACCTTGTTCTTCGGGTACTTACAAACAGGTTGCCATAAGGTAATGAGACTAACCCTAGGGACTGGAGGAGGCTCTCATTTGTTCTGCTGCAATCTTCCTGTGGAGAGGAAAGACAAATATGGAGACACTATAGAGTCACTTTGTCCTACTTTAGAGGGTTTCCAGGGTGTGATGTACCAACTGGGATAAAATTCTCTTCAACCCAAAGATGCCACTGAGCTATAATGTGGTCTCTACTTTAGTGAGAGAAAGAGTGAGAGAAAGGTGGTGAACCTGTTGTCCCCATGATCTGAGCCATTTTGAAAAGTTCTAGACAGCATGAAATTTACTGGAAAGTGTTTGTTACTTCCCTCTTTAGTTCAAGTACAGGGTTTGGTGCTGCAGTACTAAAGATCTCAGGTTCAAATCTGATAGTCCATCTAACCCAGGGTGCTACAAATACACTAGAGACATTCTGCAGGAAAGTAATTCTGGACTGCCCACAGGGGGGTGGAATGGATGAGCTAAAAGGTCTTTTCCACCTCATTCTTCTATTCTAAACCAGAAAACTATGGAGTTAAGCTTGAGAGTGTGTATCACTGACTTAAGGATAAAAAAAAAAAACATTGCCAAGTGTTTCTCTTAGTTGAGCTGTACTCTAGTTTGGCCTCAGTTACCTCTATCCGAGGAGTTGGGCTGGTAGAAAATTTGCTATCAAAAGAGTCTGTCGAACAAAAGCTGGGTTTTCAAACACACAGAAGTCTCTGCTTCTCAACAGAAACAAAAAAATAAAATAAAATA
The DNA here is from genome assembly GCA_007922175.1 of Pelusios castaneus. Classification (NCBI taxonomy): domain Eukaryota; kingdom Metazoa; phylum Chordata; order Testudines; family Pelomedusidae; genus Pelusios; species Pelusios castaneus. The sequence continues at coordinate 1,099,178 of ML685829.1, forward strand.
AATGCTGGCTGAAAATGTGTCAGTTTCTGGCCAAAAGTCAGAAGCTTTCTGTTTTCAAATCAGATAGATAGATAGATAGATAGATAGATAGATAGATAGATAGATAGATAGGGGTTGCGTTTTCATTTCCTACTGAAAAGACGAAAATCAAATAAGATTAATTTACCCCAGCAATGGCCATTGGAACAAATACCCACTTTCTAAGCAGCAATAACAAGGAGGCATTTCCCCTCCCCACCCTGCATGGCAGCCCTTAGGAGGATAATTAAGTAGAGAAAAATGAGATCAATCGTTACAAGGATAGCAGAACGGAATATAGACAAACCAAGTCTGAGACAGGATCTGTAATGACAGCGCCCACAGACCGACAGCCTGTCTTTCTCCCTCTCCTATCCCTCATCTCTAGTGTGCCTGAGCGATGCCTGAAGAGGCCGTGGGAGTTTCGCTACCATCATCCGGCTCTTATCACCACTAATGTGCAGCTTGTCAGTGATCCCACTTCGCTCAATGACCAAGATCCGACCCTGAGGTCAGGTCCGTCTCCAGAGAACGGGCACTATCTCCGTGACCGGCTGAAACCTTGGCAGGAGCTCAAGTCTTCTGACGACAGAGCGGCCTCCCCTCTATTCCCCCTAGACCTCAACTCCGCTCCAGCGTCTGGCACGGACCCGCGGAAGGCTCCGCTCGTGCTCACTGAAATAGCAACAGAGATAACTGCCCCAGACAGAAACACGCTGACGAATGTCCACTGAGAAGACAGCCCCCCGCCTCTCCCCCCTGCCCACACCAGAGTTTGACTCCGCCGAGCTGTCTGTCAAACTCCTGAAGAAAAACACTGCTATGTGTTTGATATGGATGTCACTATCCCCTCCCACCAATCCCGCCATTGACACCAGCGAGGTAGCATCAAGTCCATGCTGCAGCCTTTCTGCATCCTCCACACGCCTGCAGGAAGGATCAGCTGTGTGACAGATGGGGAAGCTGAGGTACAGAGATCTGGCAAGAGAAACACGGACTTGTGCGTGGTTCCCCTAAGACGCTCTCCCAGAAATCCAGCCAGACATTCCCAAGCCTCTACCTTCCCGCTTCAGCTGCTTCTTTGCGGCTCCAGACTCTGAGCCCCCTCCTGCCACCTACAAACCCTGAAGGCAGCCTGCACCAGGCTCTGGGTTCCCCCCACCACTGGAGGATACCGCAGGGGGCCTGCTCCTGGCTCAGGGCTCCCTCACCCCTGCCAGGGGACCCTGTGGCAGGCACCCTGGCCCAGGTCCCACCACCAGGAGGCTACACCCATTGAAGCTCTCAAAACACTTGGTTATTGAAGGATTTTTTTTAAATGGCTCTTATTTTTTTGAGTTGCTGACCCCTGAATTAGAGCAAGGTGACATTCAGGCAGCATTTAAAGCCAGAGGATGAAAGCCAACCAGATGTTTCACCCAGGTTACATCCCCAACATGGTGCCTGAGTGGATTATTTCCTGCTGCTGTGCAACATTCACCCCTCCCTGCTTGCACAGGGCCACTGCACGACTTACAGCCATCCACACGCAGGGATAGAAACCCTTCCTGCTTCAGGGCATTCAACTTTCCTGGAGCAGGTTATCTCAACACTGTCCAGCAGGGGACATCCTGCATTCCCTCCGAAGCTACCGGTGCTGAGAATGGTTGGGGTTGGGATACTGGTGAGAGTGATCTAGGTCTGGACCGGCCTGGCCATTCCTGGGCGAGCACTAATTGGTTATTATCATTACAATCACTTTGTTTAATCATGAAGGTGAAAAAAGCTTTTAAGCCATGAGTTCAAACAGGACTTTGGGGGTGGGGAGGATGGAGCCTTCTCTGGCCTGCCTTATACAAGAGGTCCGACTGGATTCTCACAAAAGTCCCTGCCCCCTATGGCTCTTTGGAAAAACGAAGCCAAGTTTAAATCCAACACCAAGCCCCTTGTCTAGCCAGTGCCCCGCCTCTTCCATCCTGCCGAGGAGCCTGGCTGGGGATGGAGTGTGGTGAAGACTTCCTGTTTTTTGCTGTGACTCAAGAGCTGGGTGCCAGGTAGGGCAGTCACCAGGCAAACTGCATTTCTCTCGAGCCTGAGGCTGCTGTTACCCCAAGGACTCAGTGAGAAATGTAGCTGGATCGGGTGGTGTTGTACCTGAATGTTGAGGAGGCAGCTAGTCTGCAGGATCAGGGAACTGTGGGCTGTACACACCACTGTCAGTGTTTGCAGTATTGCCAACCCCAAATATTCCAGAAACCGTCCGACCCTACAACTCACGGGACTGGCTTAAAAATCCTGAGATTTCTTTAAAAAAAAAAAAACAGGGCTCTTTTCATTTGCTTTCTGGTTTTTGACCTGCCAGGGTGCACACTGGTCACATCTGCACTCTTTTCTCCACAGCCATGAGGATCAACAGCTGATTATTAAAAAAAAATTAAAGCTGCTCACTTCTTCACATGTCCGCAGCAGCTGGGGCTTCGAGTAACCCAGACATCTTGAAAGCTGACAACACTCCTGCTACCCTGGAGCTCTCAGACCTGTCACAGCTAGGCAGGCAGCTCAGGAACTTTGCACATCTACCTCTGTCAATGCTGGAGGCTCCAGCCCAATGCTTCACCAGAGCGCACCCTTCTTTCCTGGGAAAATTACAGTTCTGAGCAGTCTATTCTAAGGCCTGATCCGGGCACACAGCAGCCAGCTGAGCAACTTGCTAGTGTTTCAGTGGGTACAAGATCAATCCCTTAGCATCCGGGCAGGATGTTATATGGAGCCTGCAAACACACCAGTCCCTTCTGCCGGGATATCATGAAACCTGGTTGCACTAGGCATGATTGTAAGGCATTAAGGCAGGGATGGGGGCTCCACTGACACACTCTTTGGGTGCGTCTACACTTGTAAATTAAGTCGACTTAATTTACTCTGCGTCTACACTACACTTTCCTTAAGTTGACTTTATTAAACCTCATTTAAAGTCGGCTTTAGGCTTCAGATGACTTTCTAAAGTCGACTTAAGCCAGTGTAGATGTGGAGTAGCCCTAAGTCGACTCTAAGTCGTCTTAGGGCTCTCCAGGACTCTCCCACTGCCCTCCCTGCCAGGAGGGTGGCACAGAGAAAGCCTGGCGTGCCCCCCCAAAGGGAAGGGCAGAGCCCTGCCCACCCTGCCCCTATGCCCTGCCAGGGTCCCTGTCCCCCTTTGCCCCATTGTGCCCCAGTACAATGAGGCAAAGGCTGAGCCCCCTGGCACTGGGCAAGGGGTGCCTCCCCTGCCGCTGTGGACCTGTCCAAGGTCCCACTAACCCCTACAAGTCGACCTAGGCATCCAGTGTGGATGCTCTAGGTCGACTTTGTAGGGTCCCCCCAAAGTCGACTTAAAATTTAGGTGTGGACATGCTAAGTTGACTTAAATTTACAAGTGTAGACATAGCCTTTGAGTGCCTCACAAATTGTAATTACGTTTAGATACCTGAGAAACTGAGGCACAGAGCAACGGTACACTCTGCTCAAGGTCACACAGGAAGTCTCTGGCAAAACTGGGAATTAAATTCAGGGCTTCCGAGTCCTAGATCAGTGCCCTAACCACCAGAGCACGTGCCATAAGGACTGGCCCCTTTAAACAGAGATAGGACCAGCCACACATGTAGCATTATTAATCAGCTGCTTCCAACCTGAGGGGGCAGGACGAAGGAGGGTGAGGTGACACCTTAATGGACACCTGGGCCCCCTCAAAGAACTTGAGAAGCAACAGACTGTCAAAGGTAGCCTGGTACAGGGCCCAAAGGGTGGGCGGAAGAAAAGCTCTGAAAGGCAAACGGGCCCTTTCTTTGTTTGAGATAGTTTAGTTGAGCATTTTCTACCCTAGAAGGGGTTACAGTTTTTATCAGTTGGCCACAGCCATATCTCCAACACCGGCCAGTTTCTGGGAAGCTGAAGAGATCAACCTCATGGAGGGAAACTGAGGCAGGGAGTGCAAGCTGTGCCATATCTGGTGCTGTGGGGCAGCCATGTTCTATGACAACATCCTTCCTTTTCTCTAGAATGTCTAGAGCAATGTTGTCGTGGATGGGTCCGTTCACTCCTGGAGCTTCTGGTGTGATTCATTCAAACTTTTGGATACTTATTAATTAAGATGTGCTTACAACAAAATCTGGGATTATAATACTACAATTTAGGGAAAGCTGAAGTCCAGAGGTAGGTCCAGACTTTGAGCATCAGGCTCATTTCCACTGCTTAAGCCAGAATTTGGATTTAATATTAGTCTCTTACAGATTGTGCATGGATCAGGATCTCACTGTGCTAGGTGCTGTAAAAACAGAACAAAATGATGGTCCTTGCCATAAAGCATTTGTCTTGCTAGGCCTGAAAAGGCCAAGCCTTCTTGTAAATACATGACACAAATCTAACCTTTAAAAATAGATTGCAGGAAAACACAATGGCAGTGTTAGAAGCAGGCTAGGGCTTTGATATGCATGTGTATTGTTGGTAGTTACTTCATGATGTTTACATCTCTATGGTTAGAGGTTAGCAAGGTAAATGAACTGCTTCCCTGTCTGTTACTATTGATCTATCAGAAGAGGTCAAAAGGGAACATGAACATCTAGATGGAGCTTTGATGGACCAATGTAAACTGTTTATTAATGGTGCTAATGCAGCTAATTATCTGTGGTGCCCAAGAGGTGAGGGTTTTACTTCAAAGGAAAATACACATTAGTATTCTCCACTTAAGAAAGTATCTATGAACTCAAGTTCCAAAGGGGTAGCCATGTAAGTCTATTGCAGAGAAACAAACAGAGTCCTGTGGCACCTCTAAAGACTACGGCTATGTCTACACTTGCAAGTTAGGTCAACTTTAGGAGGTTTAAGTCAACCTAACTTAGTCCCCGTCCACACCAGACTTTCATTAAGTCGACTTGAGAAATTCCTTAAGTCGACTTAACGAAAGCTTAAGTCGACTTAATAAGACCTGCCGCATAGGTCGACCTAACCCTTCTTTAGGTTGACTTAAGCCCAGTGTGGATGCTTCAGTCCACTTTGTTAAATCGACTTAAGGGCAGTTAGGTCGACCTAATAAAGTGGACTAAGTCCACGTTCATGGAAACCATTTTGTTAAGTCGACTTAAAAGGTTGACTTAAAGCCGACCTTTTTAAGTCAACTTAACAAAGTCAACCTAACTTTTTGTAGCGGAGACATAGCCTAACGGATTTATTTATCACATGAGCTTTCGTGGGAGAAAACTGCTGTTACAGCCTGACCTGATCCTATGTCATACACTTCCCTGCATTTGATTTCCTCCCATTCTGTACATTTCCCATCTTCAAAGTGTCTAACGAAATGGGTTTTTCTCCCATGAACGCTCATGCAATAAATAAATCTGTTAGTCTTTAAAAGTGCCACAGGACTCTCTTTGTTTATCTATGAACTGTCATTAAAAGCCCACATGAAGAAATGACCTGCAAATGCCCACCTTGCTACAGCTTTAAAAAGGAGTTGGGAACATAATCCCTTTGTCTCACATCTGTCCAAGCTTCTCAGGGAAAGATTGGGCCACAGGATTGAGATCTAGTGGCTGTATTTGGGACCAGTGGCTGAAATGCAACAAAGGGGGCTGAGTATTATTTTGTGGTGACTTCTTTATATCCAGTGTGGGGAATCAGAAGCATTGTTTGTGACTGATTGGGGTGTTTAGCTCCAAGTAACACACCAGTGTTGGAAGAATCTGCTCTCCTTTTTGCATCTTGCCCTGATCTTTGCGTATTCAGGTGGTTGTCCCAGGAAGCCAGGGTCACAGCATTTACAATCTAAGACAAGACACAACAGATGAATACAAACAGATGGGGGAGCACAGAGAAACAATGACACAACAGCGTCTGCATGACATGCTGTGATCTCAGCACGAGGCCAGCTATTGTCAAGAGTTTTGAAGGGCTCAGGGCAAAGGAGAGTTTTGAGGAGGCCTTTGAAGGGTGGTTTAGTGGACAATGGGGTGGCTTAGTGGATATTTACAGGGAGCTCCTCCCAGGCATGAGGGACATGCAGAAGAAAGCAGGAAGGTGTTTGTCTGAAAATGGAACAAGTGGGTAATGGAAGCTTATCAGGGGCCAGCTAGAGGTGGGAGTCCACATCTTTGTTCCCTTATGTTATTGCCAAGAAAGCTAACAGCATATTGGGCTGCATCAGTAGGAGTGTTGCCAGCAGATCAAGGGATGTGATTATTCCCCTGTATTCAGCACTGGTGAGGCCACATTTGAAGTACTGTGTCTAGTTTTGGGGCCCCCACTACCGAAAGGATGTTGATAAACTGGAGAGAGTCCAGTGGAAGACAACAAAAATGATTAGGGGGCTGGAGCACATGACTTCGGAGGAGAGGCTGAGGAAATTGGGCTTGTTTAGACTGCAGAAGAGAAGAATAAGGGGGGATTAGATAGCAGCCTTTAACTATCTGAAGGTGGGGTTCCAGGAGGAATGGAGCTAGGCTGTTCTCAGTGGTGGCAGATGTTAGAACAAGGAGCAATGATCTCAAATTGCATTGGTTGATGTCTGGGTGGCTATTAGGAAAAACCTTTTTTCACTAGGTGAAGCTCTGAAATGGCTTACTGGGAGGCAGGTGGGGGCGTCTCCATTCCTAGAGGTTTTTAAGGCCCAACCTGACAAAGCCCTGGCTCGGATGATTTAGTTGGAGTTCATCCTGCTTTTAGCAGGGGGTTGGACTAGGTGACCTCATGAGGTCCCTTCCAGCCCTCATCTTCTATGATTCTCTGACCTCGATAGTGAATGAGAAATGGGATCTAGATGGGCAGTGATAAAGAAAGGCCTTGAAAGTGATAATGAATAGCTTATGTTTGATGTTATAGAGAATGGAGAGCCAGTGGATGGATGACATGGGCAGAGCAAGGGGTTAGGAGAATGATCTTTAAAGCAACAATCAGAAAGGAACCAAACTGGGCAAAATTGCATTTCCAAAGGGCTAAGGACCACGTGGTAACGGAGACAAAGATGATGCCCAGGTTACGGTTTGGGAAACAGGCAGCATGCCGGTGTTCTCCATGGTGATGGAGAAAGGAGGCAGGTAATTAAAATAATCTGAGCACTTGCAGAGGGAAGGCAGAATCGTTCCCCAGGATAGAATCTGGCCGGGATATCAGGTCTAACTCCTGCCTCTGGCCTGTTCTTGCATAAAGAGCCACAAGCTATTTAATTAGCACAAGCAGCTAAATCCTGGGGCTCACAGAAGGTCCTATCCACATGATGGCAGCTCTAACGGGCTGCAGCAATGCCTCATTGGGCTGGGTGCCATCTACAGACTCTTTGCTATCATTTCAGCCCCAGCTAGTCTCTGAGGTCTTCTCTGCGGGTACCGTGGGAGCTGACAAGATGCCAACATAGAGATCTGCCTCAGCATCTCCTGATCCTTCCCTTTGCAGTGGAAGTGGAGCCCTGAATATTTGTTGTTGGGTTTTGTTGTTCTGATCCGCCAAGGAAGAAGGGTTTTGAGCTGTCTTTGTCTTGGGTTCTTCCTCCAGCGGCACAATGTCTGCTCTGCAAGAAGCAGGATTTCCATTGCTCCTTTTCCCCTTTATTCTTATACATTCTCTTCCTGGCTCTTTTCCTTATCTCCGGCCATTTTCCTGTTTTCCCTTCTGACCTAGCACTCTTTGATCTCCAAGGCAGCTCTGCCATTGGCTACTGTGGAAGTGCTTCCTCCTTGGACAAATGTCTTCCCTGATATAGCCTCAAACAGGGAGTCTCCAGACAAGCATTCAGGGATAGCGCCATCCCTCCACTGGCAACCAACCGGACCCCATAGGAAGAAGTGACCCCACCTCACTAGGAAGCCAAGACTGGGGAGGTCAAAGGCTTTTGCGTCTTAGAATATCTCCACAAAGAGGGCTACACTGTGTCTACACGTATACAGAGATAAGCAAAAATCCTAATGTGTTGGGTGGGTTCAGGGCTGTTCCTTTCAGAAGTTTATTCATTTTCTGGCATAAACAGTTTTCCTGTCTTTCCCAGTACATCGCAATGTCTTCATCTGGTTCTCTCCATTTGTTTTCCAGTCTGTGGTCACCTTGGGCTAGGAAGGTCAGTAAGGCAGAGCAGAGGAAAGATGTGAAAGAGAATTATATTGCCAAAGTATTTTGCAAACGCTGGGGGTGAGGCTCTGAAACCTTCCCTCCCATCAAATAGCACCTTACCATAGATATAGCAGAGATCACTTATGAAGTAAGCTACCCTGTGGTGGAAGTAAGGGAATGCAGGGGGGGGGGGGATCTGGGCCTCAATAATTAATCTGCCATCACCTGTGAGGTGTGTGAGATCCATTTTACAGACAGGAAAACTGAGGCATAAAAGATTGATTTAAGTGACTTGTCCAAGGGCATGCAGCCAGCCAATCACAGAGTCATGAACAGAACCAGGACTCCTGACTTACAGTCCATTATTTTAACCATGCATTAGCCCATATTCCTCCCTTTGAGAAAACTATACATCTTTTCTTCTGCACATCAGGGGTACTGAACTTCCCAGTTCTCAGTGGGTTGGGAAGCAGAAATGTCAGGAACCTTGTTAGTGAATCTCTCCTGGTGAGATTCCCAGCACTTCTGTGCAGACTTATGAAGAAAGAACCTCCTATTTTCAAAAGAATTGGGTTTTAGGGTTTGTACTGACACATTCCAGACTCCAGCTTTACTATGAGGAACAGTAATATGTTTCTGGCAGGGCTTGGAATTTACAATAGTAACATAAGAAGATTAGATACATAATTTGTGTGGAGTCACTTAAATGTTTCCTGACTCAGTTTCCCTACCTGTAAACCATTTCTTACATACCTTGTAGTTAAATAAGCTACACTTATAATTCTCTCAGTAGCTGGCACTAAATCTGTCCGGCTCCAGATGTTACATTTATCCTGAATCTATATGCTTCACTGAGCCTTCAATACAGCAAACATTTAAGGGTATGCTTAAATTTAACCATGTGGGCACTCCCATTCAAATCAATTGGACAACTCACTGAAGCTGAGAAAATAATTGACTTGTCCATTTCAGGGGCCCAAAGTGAAAAATTCAGGGGGGGGGAAATCATTCAGTTTGAACCAAAACTGATTTTTTTTCTTGCCAAAATGAAAAACTAACAAAAATATCATTTCAAATTAAAACAAACGAATAAACAAAACAAAATGAAAACCCAAACCAAATGATTCTTTTTGCTCAGGCTTTTGTCCATGTAATCTATGAGTGGCTTTGCCTGTTAGTTTTGTGTTTTAAATAAATCTATATTAATTTATAAACCAATCATCAATTTACTAAAATGAAAAATCAAAGCATTCCATTTCCAAAGGGTAAAAATGAACCTTTTTTTTACTTTTTCAGGAAAAAAAATCCAATTTTGGCTGACATTTTTCACCGAAATCGACCTGAATTTGCAAATTGTTTTATGTAAAATGTATTTTTCAACTCGTACTATGAACTGAAAAGAATTCTCCCAGATCCACGTATCACCCATATGCCTAAAGTTAAGCACATGCATAGCTGAAGCAGAGATTGATTCAGACTTACTTTTCAGACCTCAGCTGAATGCCTTTTAATTTCTCTTTCCTCCTCTTAATATATAATTCTTAATAGAGCTGCAGAGTATTTAAGGATGCAGATAGGAAGACATTACATAAAATCAAACCTTTGGGAGTATCTAGAACTGGTTCCCTCTGCTGACCAAATCTAACTATTGCAGACAGCCATTATTTCTTCCCAGTCAGTTCCACTTGAAACAGGATTTTGGTTGCCTGTGTTTAAAATTATTCATTGAATTAATCATTTATACACTGCAAATCACCTTTAATTTAGGATTTGTTATTTTTCTCTGTTCAGGTGATCTGCTCCATTATCAAAGCTGCAGATATATTGGCATGGTTGGTGACTGTAACCTCCCAACAAAACAGGTCCCTTTGGGCTGAGTTGGTGTCACTCTTTCTGCTGGGGTGGAAGAGAATCCAGTTGCTCCTGGCACCTTGCAGTGTGGAGGTTACAGTTAATCTTTCTTTCCCTGCACTCGAATGCACAAACATGGGCATCATACCTTCATTTGCGCTTGTAGGGGATCTCATAGGAACACAGGCTACGTCTACACTGCAAAGAAAAAAACCCGCAATCTGAGAGCCCAAGTCAAGTGACTCAGGTTTGCAGAACTTGGGCTGCCTGGTTAAAAATAGGAGTGATGCTGAGACGCGACACTGGAGTGTTTCTTTTCAGTGTAGATGTACTCACAGAAACAGTGATCCTTCTAACACCAGCAACCAGCACTAAATATACTAAAGAAGAAATCATACTTCCCTTTTCTCATCCCCTACTGCTCTGTGTGAATTGTGGAGTACTGGGCTACAGGGGAAATTTATTCCTGGCCCCAGAAGAACTCAGTTTAAGCCTAAAGAATGAAATGGATTGTCCTTGTATATACAATCCTTGGTAATGAAATTTCAGATGTTATTCTGAGTCATTTAAAGATCTAATGCTTTTTTGAAACTGTCTAATCTAGTTGCCTTCTGTGGCAGTGAGTTCCACAGATTAGTTACATAGTAAATATATAAATAATGACACATATTTCTATAGAAGGAAGCCTCCCTATGGGAGAAGGAAACCTGAAGACCTCTCTTAGTGCATGATAATTGCTTGCTGCTGGTGTTTCTCTGCTGCTTCCACAAAGGCCTTTTCTCTATGGGAGACTCTGACTTCACTGAATGACCACTAACAGGAGCAGTGTTACTTTGCTAAAGTCCTGTGCACAATAGCAAAAAGTGAGCTGGCTTGACAAGCAATTACATCTTCCATTCCCTACTCCCAGGGACCATTGCTACCTCCAGAGATGCATCACGGGCAGCACTTGCAGGAATTCCTCCAGAAACACTAGTCCTGAGATCATGCTCAGAGGGTGGCTGATCCTGTGAGAAAAAGGATGGTCCAATAGTTAGAGCATTACCTTGGGATACAGGATCAGCGCCCTGCTATGTGATAGACTACCTGTGCGAACTTGGGCAAGTCACCTAGGTCCGGATCCACAAAGGTATTCAGGAAATCAGTGGGAGTTAGGAACCTTCATGTCTTTGAGCATCTATGCCTCAGTTTCCCTTTTGTAAAATGGGGATAGTCGCATTTCCCTACCTCCTCGGGGTGTCATGAGGATAAACCCATTAAAGAGGGTGAGGTGCTCTAGCAAGAGGGGCCATATTACTACCTTTGGTTAAATCAGAACCATGTATTCTGATTCCGTTCCCCCCACATTCATAATAAGGTCTTTCACTTGGCCAGGAACACGCGTGCCGCATGGTTTCTCAAGCATATTGTAGGAAATCCTGGTCTTACTGAAACTTAGAACACCAAGTGGACACAAGACATGACAGCCAATTTCAAACCAGCAGAGCTGGATTCAGATTCCACTTACTCCAGTGTAAATGAGCAGCAACTACCTGGAAGGCACTGGTGTGAAACTGATGTAAGTCAGAGAACAAATGAGCTCTGCCTAGTGTAAATGAAGGTTTCATTTGAATCCATTTTCCATCCAGGCAACAAGGATTCTGTCATGCTCCTGGAAATCCTAGATTGGCCACAAGATGGTGCGATATAGCAATATAATACCTGAGAGTCCCTTTCCCTAGGTTCCAAAGGGGTAGGCGTGTTAATCTAGTTCAGCAAAACAAAGAAGGAGTCCTGTGGCACTTTTAAAGTCTAATGTTTGTAGTGAGAAAGCCAGTTCATATCTATATGCAGACCCAAATTCATGGCATCAAATCTGCATATCAATTCTAACTCTGAAGTCTATCTTTGAACACGGCTACCCCTTTGGAATTTGATCTAAAGTAAATGTGTTTGAGGAAACATACAAATAAGTCCATTACTGAATGGCCTGGGAGATTAAAGTGGCCCCGATTGGTTTTTGAATGCTGTTATTTCTGATGTCAGATTTGTGTCCATTTATTCCTTTGCGCAGAGACAATCCACAGCCAGCATTGGTGGACGAGCCCATGAATGAGCACCTGATGGAGTAGCTGTTTGACTAGGTCCTATGATGGTGTCATTAGCAGGGCCGGCCTTAGCGGTGGCGAGCTAGGTAGCCGCCTAGGGCCACCGATTTTAGGGGCTGCCTAATTATGAAAAAAATATTAAAACCTCTGCAGCCGGGACAATGCCCCCGCCCTGGGGGCAGGCTGCTTGGGGTGCGGGTAGCCCGGGTCTAGCCCAGGACGAGAGAATGGGAGGTTCAAGCAGGGATTAAAGGGGCCCAGCAAAGCGGCAAGACTCTGGTGGAACGCTTGTTCGACCCTGTCCTGCTGCGGCCAGGCTGGGGAGTTTCAGATCTCCTGCCCTGAGCATGGTTAGACAGAGCGTGCTCAGGGCAGGAGCAACCGGCTGGCTGAGGAGCTGCTCCCAGTCTGGCCAGTGGGGCGTCGCTGCCACCAAAATAGGATCGGAGAAGGGGCCAGCGGGTTTGGGGAGCCGGCAGTCCGGCAGGGAAGGGGCCGCGGGAGGGGCAAGGAGCAGGGAAGGGGCCGGCGGGCTTGGGGAGCTGGCATTCCAGCGAGGAAGCGGGCATGGGGGGGCAAGGAGCAGGGAAGGGGCCGGCGAGTTTGGGGAGCGAGCAGTCGGGTGGAGAAGGGGCCGGCGGGTTTGGGGAGCCGGTAGTCCGGTGGGGAAGGGGCTGCGGGAGGGGCAAGGAGCGGGGAAGGGGCTGGTGGGTTTGGGGAGCCGGCAGTCCAGCGGGGAAGGGGCCAGCAGGTTTAGGGAGCTGGCAGTCGGGTGGGGAAGGGGCCGGCAGATTTGGGGAGCTGGCATTCTGGCGGGGAAGGGGCCGGCAGCTTTGCTGGCAGTTGGGTGGGGAAGCGGCTGCAGGGAGGGGTGGGGGGATGCCAAGAATAAATGTGCCTAGGGCCGCCAACTGTCTAAGGCTGGCCCTGGTCATTAGTGTTGATATGTGGGCAGAGTTGGCAGTGGGGTCTGTTGCAGGGATATATGCCTGTCTTACTGTTTCTGTCGTATGATCTGTAGTTGCCGATGAGTATCCGTTTAAGGTTGGGCGGCTGTCTGTAAGCAAGGAGCGATCTGTCTCCCAAAGAGAGTGAGGGATCAGCTTGTAAGATAGGCTGTAGATCTTTGTCGATGTGTTGTAGAGGTTCGAGTTGGGGGCTGCAGGTGATGACCAGTGGCCTTAAGCTCCTTGTTTATTTTCCCTCCATTGCAACCAATGAAAAGCTTTTCAGGGTAATTGGTGCTAATTCCATTGGGAGCATGCCAGAGCAGAATCTGGCCCTGAATGTTTTCCTTTGTGCCTGCAGAAGATTTCTCATTCATTTTTGCCTCTGTTCAAGTCACTTACCAAAAAAGCCCCTTGGAATACACCATGAAACCAGTCTGCTAAGCAATGCAACAGCTCTGCACACTATCTAGTTTAAAAAAAAAAAGAAATATAATATCTATGCAGAGGTTAAGTGGAGCTGTGCCCACCTTTCTAAAGAGACAGGGAATTAATCCTTAGGTGGCTGGTGCTTTATGAATGGAAATTCCTTGACCAGCAATTCCTGGCAGAGTCAAAGGATCAAGGCGCAAGAGTTTGTTTCTGTTGATCACTCATCTAACTCAGGGCTTGGACGGATGAGAACATTTTCCCCCACCCTTCCCTGGGCCTGCTGATGTCCCTGTATTCGTTTCCTCTTGTCACTGGATTTCCTCCTCCAGTGCTGGCCTGAGCCATTATTTTTAACTACAGCAGCTGACTTTCTGCACCGCTAGCCCTTCTATGTGGTTTTCTCATTTAAACATATATCTTTTGTTACGCAAACTGTCATCTGAGCATGGTCTGGACTGAGATGGAGTAAGAGGCAAGGGAGCCAGCTGCGATTTTTAACCACAAGTGCAGAGATCAAGTCGGAGATTTCAGGCCTTAGCCACTACCCAACTGGAAGCTGAACGAGGAAGTTCTATAGATGAGAAGATGGGGGTCAGAGAAAAGATGAACAATGCATTTGATCAAGCTGCCTCTTGGGCTCTGGAGAATACCATCACTGTTCATTATGGAAGACAGAGCTCTGTTTTCCTCTTGCATTGCTGTAAATCAGGAGTGGTTATGGAAGAATGGAATAACTCTGGTGTATGTGGGAGTAAGATCAAGCCCCAAATCTTTGCCCCAAGGCTTTTATAGTCTAACTCAGGCATAAAGAAAGATGTCAAATGCAGAGGCACAGATCCTCAAAGGGATTTAGGTTCCTGGTTCCCATGGACATCTCTGAGGAAGATCCTCAAAGGCAGTTGGGTGCCGAACTCCCAGTGATGTTGATGGGTGTGAGGCACATAAATGGCTTTGAGGACTTGGGCCCAAGAGAGCGTGGGTGATGCCATGAGCCGAGGCTGCGGGTGATGACAGAGCCAAGTAATGGGTTTGTGGGAGGCGTGCGCTTTCATTATAAGGAGGCAGTGCAGAATGGGCAGGGGAGTCTATGACAGGATCAGGTCAGGCTGTAACAGCAAATCAATACATGATGGTAATAAATCAAATTGGTGGATGAGCAGGTGAACGAACCCTTGATGGAGTAGGTGGCTTGATTTGGTCCTGTGGTGGTGTCTTCAGTGTAGATCTGAGGGAAAAGTTGGCAGCGTGGTCTGTTGCAGGGATATGTTCCTGCTTTAATGTTTCTGTTGTTTGATCTGTAGTTGCTGGTGAGTATCCATTTAAGGTTGGGGGGCTGTCCTTAAGTGAGGAGAGGTCTGTCTCCCAAGGCTTGAGAGAGTGAGGGATCATCTTGTAGAACAGGCTGTACAAATCACAGCTTCAAAGAGAAACTGCAGAACTCGAATTTATATGCAAATTTGACTCAGTTGCCTTGGGGTTAAACAGGGACTACGGATTTTTCTCTCATTACAACAGGTGATTTGACCTCACCTTCCTCTATGTGCTGTTCCCCAGTGTTTGAATCCTAACACCTATTTTGATTTGCTGTTACAGCCTGACCTGATCCTGTGTTATACACGCCCCTGCATTTAATTTCCTCCCATTCTGTAAGTTTCTCATCTTCAAAGCGTCTGACGAAGTGGGATTTTCTCCCACGAAAGCTCATGGGATAAATAAATCTGTTAGTCTTTAAAAGTGCCACAGGACTCTGTTGGGTTTTTTTTTTTAGCCCTGATCAAGAGTCCACAGTAGTTCAGGATAGTTTTCTGTGCAACATTTCACCATATTTGGGGTCAGAAGGGCATTCTCCCCCAGGGCAGATTGGCAGTGGTTTTTTGCCTTCCCCTGTAGCACGGGGCATGGGTTGGTTGCTGGTGGTTTCTCTGTACCTTGAAGTCTTTAAACCATGGTAGGTTAGAATCTATTACAAGAGTGGCTGGGTGAGGTTCTGTGCCCTGCATTGTACCAGAGATTGGACTGGATGATCAAATTGCTTCCTTCCTGTCCCAGTATAGAAAAGTATAGAAAAGGTCGAGAACTTTGCCTCTCTAAAAAACAATCACTACCTTCCAGTGCTTAACGTAAACTGAAAAGGGCGGGAGGGGGAAGCAAGGGGGGAGTCTATCATGATCTGGGAGCAACAGCTGGTCAGACAGTCCTTAAAGTGTGCCCCAGTTAAAAAACTTCCCCGTCTGCAACCTGTGAGAGCGCTTAGCATCCCTCCATCACGCCAGCCCCAATTAAGCAAGAGACACTTGTAACTGTCTGGTGAATGGGAAGCAGCTGGCAGCTTAATTAGCCAGGGGCTATTTACAGGCCCTGATGTTGAAAGAAAGGAAGGTGAATAGAGGCTATATCTGCCAGGCAGTAGAAGATGAGGCTGCCAGTGGATTGTCAGAAGGTGGAGGGACTGCAGGCTGTAAATATACTGTGAAAACCTTCTGCCGGGCCAAGACGGAGGCAGCAAAGGCCAGGTTCTACATCTAGGGGTTCCCAACAATGTTACAAGACC
Organism: Pelusios castaneus; assembly: GCA_007922175.1. Classification (NCBI taxonomy): domain Eukaryota; kingdom Metazoa; phylum Chordata; order Testudines; family Pelomedusidae; genus Pelusios; species Pelusios castaneus. The sequence continues at coordinate 1,115,113 of ML685829.1, forward strand.
CATCGGCTCGAGCCCCCACCCAGTCTCCTGGGAAACCACGCACTGTACCCTGAGAGCTCTAGAAGGGTCATACTTCCCCTCTCGCAAGCATGAGTCTGCGTGCAGCACATAAAACTTTTAATAGAGACTAGATAGAGGCAATATCAAAAGCAGTGCTGATTGGCATACAGTGCACAGCAGGATTCCCACAAAACCCATAGACAGAACTCACTCCACCCCAGTGTCCATAGAGTGTGTCCTTCACATCTTCACAGCTTTAGTGTCCACCTCTAAAGGGCAGGGGCCCTCAGCCCTCCCCTCCAATTATCTTCTGCCACCTCTGGGGCCACCCACACCATCCACTGGCACCACTCACTGGCCACTCACACCATCTGTGGGCCACCTGCTGGTCACTCCTCTATCTGCTGCTGGTCGCTTACACAATGCTCATCTGCTGGACCTCCGTTAGCTTCTCAGTGAATTCAGCTCTTGGAAAGGATTTCACCTCTCTGGTGATTTCAGCTTCCCCAAAATAAGAGAAGCGACTCCACAAGGAGTTATTTATTCTATCCTTTAACAATGGAATGGAAGGTAGGCATTTGCCTAAGGCACAGCTCCCGCAGACCTAGCACTTCTTCTGTTATAGGGTGCAATAATTATAAGGACAAAATGGAAGCTGCCTGGTCTTACAGGGAGAGCTGGTAGCAAAAGGGAGAAACTGCAATTTCATTGCTGCACAGACTAGCTGAAATTCATAAGGATAATTACAATAGTAATTTCCACACATCCCGTTTTATCTACTGAGTGGACACCGTGTGGCCTAAAGGATAGGACACTGGCCTGGAACTGGGGAAACTGGGTTCTAGTCCCAATGTAGATACTGGCCTGTTGGGTGACGTTGGGCAAGTCCCCTCTGCGCGGTGCCTCATTTTGCCATCTGTAAAATGGGAATAATGATGATGCTGTCCCTTATAAAGCACTTTGCAGCAATGGAGAGGGAGCAAAAGAGTAGAACCAAAGCCGAAGGAGGCCAGACTGACTGTGGAAGTTGAGAGGCTCCACACAGATGGCCCTGTGGATCCCTGAGGGTGCGTCTACACTTGTAAATTAAGTCAACTTAAGCAGGCTTAAGTCGATTTAATTTACTCTGCGTTTACACTGGAGTTTCCTTAATTCAACTGAAGCAGTTCCTTAAATCGAATTAAGGAAAAGTTAAATTCCAAAGGGGTAGCCGTGTTAGTCTACTGTAGAAAGACAACAGAGTCCTGTGGCACTTTTAAAGACTAACAGATTTATTTATCGCATGAGCTTTCGTGGGAGAAAATCCCACTTCGTCAGACGCTTTGA
>ML685829.1:1116838-1213158 GCA_007922175.1 Pelusios castaneus
ACAGCAAATCAAAATAGGTGTTAGGATTCAAAACACTGGGGAACAGCTGTTCCTAACACCTATTTTGATTTGCTGTTACAGCCTGACCTGATGCTATGTCATACACTCCCCTGCATTTAATCTCCTACCACTCTGTAACTTTCCTATCTTCAAAGCGTCTGACGAAGTGGGATTTTCTCCCACGAAAGCTCATGCGATAAATAAATCTGTTAGTCTTTAAAAGTGCCACAGGACTCTGTTGTCTAAGGAAAAGTTAGTTCGAATTAGTAAAATCTCGTTTTACTTCGAACTAATGCTTAATTCGAACTAGTTAGGGTTAGGGTTAGTTCGAATTAAGTCAATGTGGCCATATTAGTTCGAACTAACTGCTTAGTTGGAACTAATCAGCAGATTGACCTTCATGCAACTGACTAATTCGAACTAAGCAAGTGCCCTGCATGGCCATGGCTAGTTCGAACTAACATTCTAGTGGGGCCATGCTAGTTCGAATTAAGTTAATTTGAACTAACTAAAATTAGTTTGAATTAGTTAGTTCGAAATAACTAATTCGAACTAACTTTTGTAAGTGTAGACATAGCCTAAGATATCTCAGGCTATCTGCAGGGTTTATGGGTGGGCCAGACCCTCACCTCACTTTGTCCAACGGGGGCAAACCCTGCCCTCCAACAGAAGATTGCAGGGGGACCTTGTACCACTTCCTGCCCTAAGTGATATTACCTTGTACAAGATCTCTCGTGTTTTCTGTCTCCACCCTGGGGGACCTTTAGGGAAAATGGGCCCTGGCTTTAAAATGTGGTGTAATGGCAAACATATGCGGAAATTGGCTTGAATCCAGCAGTTGATGGAGAAAGAAATGATGCGTGTTGCCTCCTGTTGTGGAGGATGAGCGCAATGGGTATAGGAGAGCTCCGGGCTGTGGGGCTGCAGAGGAAAATCACTGATGTGAGCAGCACAAAGAGGATATGGCAGGCAAGCAGGCAATACAGTGGAAGTGGGAGTGACATGCTCAGGGAGTTTCTCCTGTATCCCCTTCCTACCCTGGAGCTGGCACTTGGATTAAAACAGAAGCAAAAGGACGCACACGGCCCATAAGCTGGGAACGTCACTGGGAATGTCACAACTCCACAACTGGTCTGTTTGACCCTCGGGGTCTGCCCTCACTGGCCCTCTGACGATTCGAAGCCAGAGACAACAGCTTAGCTGCCCTTGTCCAGGAAACGCTTGTGGGAACAGATTTTTGCTTACATCATCGATTCCTTATTTGTCTTTGGGTAAAATGGCCAACTTTCCTGAATCATGTGAGGGTCATCAGCTGCAGAGCAAAACAAACAAGGAGTCCTGTGACACTTTTAAAGACTAACCAATTTATTTATCGCCTGAGCTTTCATGGGAGAAGTAAACCAGGCGTTCACTCGGGGCCCACCCAAGGGCAAAGGCAGCTGATTGGCCTTCTGAATTATGGAGGGGTCCCCAAATTTCCCAAGAGCAGGGGGTCCCACTTGGCACCTCTCTACTATCATAGGTACATCTCAAATTCTTCTTCTCAAGTCTCTTTTCAAACAGAAAGTATCTCTGACCCCCTCCAATTCCTCCTGTCTGCTTGCCCTGCACGCCTTCTTTCTTGTGCAAACACAGCAAAACAATCAACCCCAAACTCTAGCTGGATTTTGTGGCATCTGCTTTCGACCTGTTGCTCAATATGTGCAGCGAAGCTGATTTTCTGACAGAGCAGCAGGGGTTAGTCAGTCAATAACACAGGGGCTGTTGCTGGACAAGCCCAAATATTGAGCATTTAGCCATTGTGCCATAGAAAATATCGCATCATTGGCTAGTTTTTTAAAGGTACAGGAATAGCATGGGAGCCAGTAGCACTATTGAACACTTATGTAGTGCTTTCTGTGTGTTACTGAATCAGCTCCCTCAAGACTAAGGTATTTCCCTCATTTTATAGACGGAGAAACCCGGGCCATCCCTAGGGGTGGACAGGGCCTAAGGCCAATTGGGCTGTGAGGGACCCGCACTCCCCGCCAGCACTCAGATGCAGCCTTTGGCTATTGGGGTCCCCAGGTAAAGGCCCATTGTGGCCCTATAGGCCCTCAGGGGCCCCCCTCTGGAGCGCCCCCACCACTGGCCCCCCCACAGCCCTGGCTTCCTGAGCCAGTCCTCTTGCTGCAGAGCAAGGCAGACATAACGCTTTGGGGGTAGGCGAAGTAGGTGACGGAGCCCCTTACTACTTGGGGTCTTAGGCGTGCGCCTGCTTCACCTATCCCAAAAGCTGCCTCTGCCAGCACTGGGAGGACGGGGCCACCCTGCGCCAGAGGCTGGGCTCCGCGCTCTTGCCGCCCCTGGGCCAGCTCGTCTATTGTCAGGGCAGGAAGGCGCATAGTCACCCCACTCTGGGGGCGGAACCGGCTGGCATGCTGTACAGCCCAGTCTGCCTCATGGGGCCCACCAACGCCTGGGGCCCTGGGCTCTCGCCCCAGCTGCCCTCCCTCCATGAAGGATGGCCCTGAACAAAACTGAGGCAGAGTGACTTGGTCAAAGTCTGTATCAGCGGCAGACATCAACGCCGGATTTCCCAGCTCTCAGTTCTGCACTGCGACAACTAGAGCAGTGTGTAGTTTATTACAGTGGTGTCTCGTCAAGCAGATTAATCGCCTTGCAAAATTCTCTTTGGCAGTTGCGCATGGCAAGGATGTTTTCGACTGGCAGGTGTCTAAACTGTAATTGCTGTGAACATTGTCATTGATCCACCCGAGACTGGACAGGAAGATGTTTTCCTGAGGCTGGAAAATGTCCATGGCAGTTTTGCAAGATCTAGATAAACAAGAGGCAGATTATGCCCTAAAGTCCTTGCGTAACACACATTACCATAGTCTCTGAGCTCCTCATGATTGCTTAATTCTTGCCACAATGAACTAAATGTTTTCTCTTCATTTTTAGAGACTGGAAACGAAGAGCACATCTCCACTTGAATGAGTGATGAGGTTGCAGCACAGATAAACATGCCCTGTGTTAGATTAAAGCTAGCTAGCTCAAGTACCAGCACAGATTAACCATGCTTTGACTCATACAACCTGCCCTTTAGTATCTTCGGCTATGTCTACACTTGCTAAAATTAGTTTGAATTAGTTAGTTCGAATTAGCTTAATTCGAACTAGCATGGCCACACTGGAATGTTAGTTCAAACTAAGCAAGCACTTGCTTAGTTTGAATTAGCGATCCCCATTCATTTCAATGGCCGGTTAATTCAAACTAAGAAATTAGTTCGAATTAACATGGCCACATTGGTTAATTCGAACTAGTTAGTTCGAATTAACCCCTTAGTTCAAACATCCTATTCGAACTTATTAGTTCGAATTAAGGAAGCCCTTAATGCGAACTAACTAAAGCCTAGTGTAGCCATGGCTTTAGTTAGTTCGAATTAAGCTTCCTTAATTTGAACTAATTTGCCAGTTAGCCTTCATGTCTATGAGTGTCTGTCTAAAAATGGAGACAGACTTGCCCCAGGTCACTGTAGAAGCTCTTGGTGGACCAGGAAATTGGACCTACATTTTTCCACGTCTCATACCCTAGCCATTAATCCACTCTTCAGTTGGTGCTGATCTGCATTAGCCCCCTGCTTTGGGGATGCACTAATCACCACACTTTGGCTTGGGGATCAAGTCCCTGCATTTCATGTGATAAGCCCTGATCCCACAACTTGTTCCACACAGGCAGCGATCTGGACACAGGCAGAACCCCCTGAACTCAGCAGGTTTCCACCCTGAAAGAGGGGTCTGCCCATGCCGTCTGAGTTGCAGGCTCACGAGGACCTGGGGTGGGTCGAGATGAATAGTTAGGGACAGCACTGGGGTGTAAATCTATTTTGCACTAGCTTGCCGTGCACTGGAAGTTCCTCGATCCACTCCCATTTCAAAACAGGCTGAGGAAAACACACGAAGGGAACTTCTAATGCAGAGCTTCTCAAAGTGGCGGATGCGAGATGGATGCGAGAGTAGGGCTGGGTGACGCTTTGGAAGGGAGCGGAGGAAGGAGGAGGCTGCTGGTGGAGCGAGGGACACTATAGCCCCTGGAGACCACCACCATCCCTGCGCATGCTGTACTGGCTAGCCCCACCCCATTCCCAGGCCAGCCAGTCTGCCCCAGGTCTGGAGCACCACCAGCCCCATCCAGAGCTACCAGCCCCTGGTGTTGTCCCCAGGCCAGGCCAAGTCCCAGCCCCCAGCCTGGAGCACCCCTGTGCTAGCATGTGCTGCAATGCTGCCCCACAGCGTCGGCCCACCCCAGCGCCAAATGCCAGCCCCCTCTCCTTGACCCACCCCCAGGCTGGCTGGTGGTTGGCCCCAGCCTGCTCACTGCTGGAAACGGAGTGACTCTGATCCAGCCTGCTCCAACGGTGCCTGCAGAGCATCAACCCACTCCTTCGGCCAGCCCACCATCCCAACTGCTGGTGTTCACCCCAGCTGGGCACCAGGCAGCCATCTGCACCCCCAGCCCACAGTGGAGAGGCCAACTAAAACTACCAGTGGCAGCAGTGGGGGTTTGGGGGCACAAAATCTTCTAGGGGGAGTGTTACACAAATGTCCACGGGAGACTCCATTTAAAAAGTCTGAGAACCACTGTTCTGGTGCACGCAGCAGGGTCCCCATGCACACGTAGTGAATGGCCGGCTAGCCTACGATTGATTTACATCCCAGCTTGCCACCAACGAGCTGTTTGTCTACAGAACCCCCTCCATGTTGCAAATAGATCTTCATCTTCCAGTTGCCCCAAAAACATTTAAGCTGAGTGGGCAATGTTCTGTCATATGCTGCGGTGACTCAGCAGTCTCCATGTATCAGCAGTTGTTCACAAGTTGAACTGCATGCATTCGCAAGAAGATAAAACAGGAACAAACTTTGTAAAAGTAGCACGCTGGCAGATGGCAACAGGAGATACTTCCTCTAAGGCCTGGTCCACGTTAGGAATTTCACCAGTACAGATACGTCTCTCAGGAGTGTGAAAAGTCCACCCCCCTGTGAAAGACCTAGCTATATTGACTAACTCCAGGAGTGGACGGCACGAGGTTGCAGGTGGCCAGAAGAATTTTTCCGTCAGCTAAGTTACTACCTTTTAGGGAGATGGATAAGTTACACTGTTGGGAAAATCCCTCCCGCTGGTTTAGGTAAAAAGTAACATCTACAGCCGGGGCATCACTGCCCCGAAGAAAGGTTCAGAGCACAAGCCCTGCCCTGGCAGCAACCTCACCCTACAGCACCCCTGGCCCGATTCCGGCCCAATCCTACACGCCGCCTTCCAGGCCTGGGCCTGATCGGGCATGCCACCTGCCGGACCCGGGAACGGCCACGGCCTGGACGAGGCGGCCCCAGCCCGGAGGAGGTGGTGCCGGCTTGGAGCCCAGGCTCTGAGCCAGCCCTGGGCCCACTCTCCCTCCCCACATCCCCCAACTCCCTTTTTCCCTCCCCCCTTTTTATCTCCGATGTAGCCAGCTACCAGGCAGAAGAGGGAGGAATTTAAATTTCTCTCTTCTCCCGCCCTGCACCACATGTCTAAGTGACATGTAGAACTCTCCAGCTGATTGTTCCTCTCGGGCAGGCGCAGGAGCTCAGGCAGCTGGCTGCGCCTGCCGGGGAGAGACGTTCGAAGCCCTGGCTGGGCACATTCAGGGCTCATGTGCCCAACGCCAGAGATGCCCATAGTCTACACTGAAGCATTTGAAGTGTAAACAAGCCCTAAGACTCTATTTTCAATTGCTTGTAACTTTGTCAGACTTTATCCATTCAGGTTGAAATTTTCCATGCCAGGTGTCCACCTGAGGCTGATGCATTGTTTTTTGGTTGGGGCGGGGAGAATTACAGCCAAAATGGTTCATCCATTTCCAAAAACAAAGCTAGGGGAAAATATGCTGCTTTCCAGAAGTTAAAACGTTCTGGTGGCCTTTTCATACAGAAGCTCTCGCCCCTCTATTCTCTGGAGCAGGGACTAGAAATCTGGCAGCGGGTGGCCTATGTGTAAGGGGTTTGCCTTTTGATGTCCCCACAAAATACTGCCCAAATTTAAAGCGATAAGTCTTTGCCATCTCACAGTTTGCACATGCTCAGTAGAGGCTTGTGGGGGCGTAACTGCTAAAAGCTCTAGAATTCCGTCTGCATTGAGCAACAGGGTTTGCCATCTGCAACTGTAGCTCAGCCATTGCTGATGCAGGGGCCAGAGCGTGGTGGCTCTGAGAGCAAGGAGCCTGTCTCTTGTGTGCTCGCAATGCTCCTGTTTCTGTTGTCGAGGCAGGCTGGAGGAGAGAGGGTGAGAGCTGGGCCAGGGGAGCACAATGGAAAAAGAATACAGGGACAGGACTAGAAGATGAAGGGAAATAGGGAGTGGCAGTGAGGGGAGATTGGGTCTGGAACAGTGACCTGTTGTATTCAGCAATAAAACGGTGCTTAAGGCACTTGAAAGAGCTCTGCTTTATTCAGTGTTTCGTTCAAACTGGCCGTGCATAGCAACAGGAACTTGACTCTGTGCTGCCCAGACTCTCTTTTTTTCTGGGAAGCTCAGTCCTTAAAGGCTGGGGCATTATTTGCTACTAGGCATTTTCCCTCCTCCCAACTTTTCTTAGGTCCTTATGCTCCATGGTGTCTTCCACTCCTCCTGCCCCCACTTTGCAGATTATAATAGAATCAAATATAATGTACATATGCTGACAGCCTTGCAATCTACCCTTCCTGAATTTTTCTGTGCGTAAAGGCATAGTCCCAAATACCCAATGTTCCTTTCTAGGCCAAACTTAATAATAATAACACTTAAAATACCACAAGAGTCCTGTGGCACCTTATAGACTAAGGCTGCATCTACACTGGTAAATTAAGTTGACTTAAGCAAAATAAAGTCGACTTAATGAAAATTAAGTCGACTTTATTAAACCACCTTTCTACTCGACCTAAGGCTTAATTCAACTTTTTAAAGTCGAATTAAGCCAGTGTAGCCCTGGGGTAGCCCTAAGTCGACTTAGGGCTACCCCAGGACTACACCAATGCCCTCCCTGCCAGGGGGGGCACAGGGGGAGCCTGGCATGCCCCCCAAAGGGCAGGGCATGTGGGCACGGTGTGACACTGTCTGGATTTAGGGAAGCATTTATGATATTATTTTCTATGGATATCTCATAAATGCTATAATCCATAGGAACTATGTCATGTTTGGTATCAATAGAAAGGTAGTAATTTGCTGGGAATGACTATATGGTTTATGTCTAGGAATTCTATTTCGATTAGAAGTTAAGAATTTGATTTTATATCCATACCTTAACTTGTGTCATTCTGGACAAATGCCTTAGATGGGAGGGTGTGAACAACCATTGTCTCCTTAATGTTAAGGAATCTGCCAGGTGATGTGGTCCCAGGGAGTATCCTGATGAGCCATTAAAGGACATAAAGAATACAATCATTGTGTCCTTAATGGCTCATCAGTTTACTCCCTGGGACCAGATCATCTGGCAGATTCCTTAACATTAAGGAGACAATGGTTGCTCACACCCTCCCGTCTAAGGCATTTGTCCAGAATGACACAAGTTAACGTATGGATATAACATCAAATTCTTAACTTCCAATCGAAATAGAATTCCTAGACATAAACTATATAATCATTCCCAGCAAATGACTACCTTCTATTGATACCAAACATGACATAGTTCCTATAGATTATAGCATTTATGAGATATCCATAGAAAATAATATCATAAATGCTTCCCTAAATCCAGACAGCATCACACACAGGGCTCTGCCTTGCCAGGGTCCCTGTACCCCTTTGCCCCATTGTACACAGGGGGTGCCCCCCGCCACCGTGGACCTGCCCAAGGTCCCCCTACCTCCACAAAGTAGACCTAGAGCATCCAGTGTGGACGCTCTAGGTCGACTTTGTAAGTTCCCCTTTAAGTTGACTTTAATTTTAAGTGTAGACACACTAAGTCGACTTAGTTAAGTCGACTTAAAGTCAACTTAAAAGTGCAAGTGTAGACATAGCCTAACAGATTTTCTTCGGCATAAGCTTCCTTGGGCTATAACCCACTTCGTCAGATGCAAGAGGAAGATGATGTCTGTCTGTATCTGTGCAAGTTTCTTCAAGAGGTTTGTAGATTTCCATTTCATACGGCTAAATTCAGTGCCTTGCATGGTAGAAATTTCCAGAGGGGTAGCTGTGTTAGTCTGTGTACAGCAAAAAAACAACGAGAGTCCTGTGGCACCTTATAGACTAACAGATCTATAGCCCACGAAAGCTTATGCCAAAGAAAATCTGTTAGTCTATAAGGTGCCACAGGACTCTCGTTGTTTTTTGCTGTACACAGACTAACACGGCTACCCCTCTGAAACTTAAAAAAACACAGCATTAATGTAATGCAAATATAAAATTTATAAACAAGGCTGTGAGGGAAAACAAACAAGAGGGAAATGTCAGTTATGAGCAAACAGTTGTTATTGATTCTTGTATCTGGCGGGACTTCAAGTAAACAGCTACCTGATTTTTCTTTGTGGCTCCCTTTTTTCTCACTCCAATACCCTGCATTCTGCCCTGTGGGTGCAGAATTTTAAAATGAGTTATATATTTAGAAGACCAACTTTGATTGTTTTTAAGTGTGTAGATTGCTTTTCTCTCTTGGGCATTTATAACACAACTACCTACAAACACAACTCCCTTCTTTAATAAATAAGAAAAGCTGAGCTAAAAATATTAGCTCCAAAGTCACATCCTTGCTTGGACAAGGTGGGGGAGGTAATATCTCTGCCGGGCCAACTTCTGCTGGTGAAGGAGACAACCACAGGCCCAGAGAGCTTAAAAGCATTTAGGTGCCTAAATGTTGGCATAGTCTGGGGAAAGGCAAGAGGACATTGCCTCACCCCCCAAACTGCAAGCCTCAGGCAGACATGGATTTTGCCCCAGTCTCATGTGCAGCCCCATTGGCCTGACTTGCACCCCCTCACCCCCAACTATGGAAATCAAACTAGGCTTCTGTGCCTACATCAATTTGAAGACTGAATCAGCCGCTAACACCACGACATATTACGCCACACAGTCCAGCCATGCACTTTGATAACAAACCAAATGACCTGATCAGTTTTTTCACTTGTGACTGTTATGAGCACATGGATATTTTACGTTGCGATTTCATAGGTCACAAATATAGGGACGGGACTTTGGGGGGCACTGAGGATAGGCTGTTGATAGGACCAATGGCTGCAAAAACAAATGGGGATTACTGCCAGCACCGCAAATGAATTCGGTCTAGTGACCCAAGCAATCTCTGAACCAGGTCATAAATTCTAGTCCTGCCTTAGCCACGTGACCTTAGCCCAAGTGCTGGGCCTGGGAAATAAGGGTAATAGCTGGGGGTGGAGGAGGCATCATCATGAGGCTGTAAATTTGCCTGCCAGCAAGGAAGGCTGTTTCTGGTCCAGCAATTCCTTGCAATTTGCAGTGTGGGGAAGGGGAAAGGGTTTCTGCAGCTATGCACCCCAGCAGTGACTGGACAGAAGGGGAACTTCACAGGGCTGCACCATAGCCATGTGTGGAGGGGGTGGGTGGCAGGGCTGCATCATAGCCCGGTGGGGGGAGGGGGGAAATGCACCATAGCCATGTGTGGAGGAGGTGGGTGGCAGGGCTGCACCATAGCTTGGTGGGGGGGCATGCACCATAGCCATATGTGGAGGAGGTGGGTGGCAGGGCTGCACCATAGCTTGGTGGGGGGGCATGCACCATAGCCATGTGTGGAGGACGTGGGTGGCAGGGCTGCACCAAAGCCCGGTGTGGGGGGCAGGGCTGCACCAAAGCCCGGTGTGGGGGAGGGGGGCAAGGATGCACCATAACCCGGCGTGGGGGGGGTGGCAGGGATGCACCATAGCCCGGCGTGGGGGAGGGTGGCAGGGATGCACCATAGCCCGGCGTGGAGGGGTGGGGGGAAGGAGAAGGACAGTGGGGGTGAGCGGTTGCAGGCGCCCCTGAGAAGCAGTGTGGGAAAGCCGCCCCGAGCCGAGTCCGACTTGCCCCTCCCCCCGAGCGGTAACAATAAGCGGAGCCGGTGGGCAGGGAGAGTGACGTCAGATGCAGAGGCGCAGCAGTCACGTGAGTCATGTGATAGGGCGCAGCGGGGGGGGGCAGTCACATGACACCGGGCTGGGCCCAGGCGCTGCTGTTGCCGGCCGCAGCAGTTACAGAGGAGTCACGTGGGTGCGCGCGTCTCCGGGCGGGGTGGTGCCGGGGCAGATAAGGAAGCGGAGGGGCCGCGGCGCCGGGACACGGGCCTGGGTGGGAGCGGGGATCAGGTAAGGGGAGCGGGTACGGGGCACAACGGGCTGGGATGGGGAGGGGAGGGGAGGGTGTGGGGCAGAATGGGGAAGGGGAGGGCAATTGGTGTGGGGGTTGTGGGGCAGAATGGGGAAGGGGCAGTTGGGATGGGGAGTGTGTGGGGCAGAATGGGGAAGGGGAGGGGCAGGTGGGGTGGGGGTTGTGGGGCAGGTGGTGTGGGGGGACAGAATGGGGGAGGGGTGGGGCAATTGGAGTGGAGGAGGGTTTGCAGGGATTCCATGTAGGAGCTGAACAGGATTTCTCAGGTGAGGGGGAAGAGGAGGGAAGTGAGGGGAAGTCTCTGGGTGACCCTGAATGCAGGACAGGATGGCAGGGGTACTGAAGGGTGCAGGTGGTTGGTGGTTGTTCCCTCATCGTCCACCAACTCTTTGCCCCATGGAAGTGTTTGAGAGGTGCAGGGGTTAAGGGCTCTCCCCTGTCCTCCAGCAGGGTGGGGCTCCTGATTGACCTTCCCAGATGGGTGGGGGAAAACATGGAGATGGGAAAAGAGTTGGCTCAAATTATGTAACCATCCTGTGCCAGGAAATGTGAACCAAGGGATTTTTTTGCTCTGTTAATAATCTACGCTCCAAGGCAGACAGATGTCTGTATTAGCAAATGGATGTTGTATTCCATATGCTCATAGCCTGTCATTGCCTTTTCCAGCTTCTGATCTGGGATCATTGTAAGGGTCCAGATTCCTTCTGGTACCTGGGCCAGGGAGCCCACGTAGTGACTGCAGAGCTAGCGTAGCCCTGGCTCAGGAGCTTGTGTGAGACATTGACATCCATTTCCTTGTGTCCTGAGAGGTGACTTTCTAGCAACAGGTTTGATCAGTGGCTGTGAACACTGCCTCAGGATGTGTAAACAAATCAAGGTTTCTAGGGAGCCCCAAATGAGTGCGCTTACTTCTGGAGAAAGACAACAGAGTCCTCTGGCACTTTTAAAGACTAACAGATTTATTTATCGCATGAGCTTTCATGGGAGAAAATCCCACTTCGTCAGATGCTCATCTGTTAGTCTTTAAAAGTGCCAGAGGACTCTGTTGTCTTTCTACAATAGACTAACTCTGCTAACCCTTTGGAATTTTACTTCTGCAGACATCATTCCCCTTAAGAATTCTGTTGGCCTGTTGCAGTTTTTTAGCGGCTGCTGTCAGCAAAAAGAAAGTTTCTGTAGCTTCTACCAGCCAGCTGCACAACTTCAGTGTCTGGAGGAGAAGAGGAGTGTGCAGCTGCATTTCTGGGCAGCAGTAAGATTTTTGGAAAACTTCAATATCAGCAGACATTTTGCAACCCTGTGGTGTGGATTAATGTTCACAGTGTAGTGCATGGATAAACGTCAGCACTCAGGGGAGGAAAATGGTTTTATGCTTAAGGCACTGACATGGAATTCAGGAGATCTGGATTTAATCCTTATCTCTACTGGCGCTTCTGGTGTGACCTTGGGCTTGCCACTTTGAGCCTGCTTCACTTAGAGTTACTGAGCAGTCACAGTTCCAATTGACTTCAATAGGAATGTTAAATGTTGAGCATCTCCAGGAAATCAAGTGTTTAGTCTTTCCAGCCAACATCCTTAAAGGTAAACAACAGAGTCTTGTGGTACTTTTAAAGACTAACAGATTTAATGCGATAAATAAATCTGTTAGTCTTTAAAAGTGCCACAGGACTCTGTTGTTTTTCTACAATAGACTAACATGGCTACCCCTTTGGAATCCTTAAAGGTGTTTAGACACATACTTGCCATTGATTTTAATGGGAGTTAGACACCTATTACGTTTACAGATCTTTGCCTCTGTCCCCATTTACTAAAAATGGCGTAATAGTACTTAGAGTGATTGTGAAGGCTGCTGTTTGTAAGGCACTGTGAGGTGGTAGAGATCAGGGCCATGTGAACACATTGGATGGGGCAGGGAGGAGTAGTGACCTTCTAAACTGGCCTCACAAGGAAGAGGAAATGCAAGGAGCAGTGTATGTGGTGTTTTTAATAATGGCTGTAAGGAAATAGCTTTAATATTGTTTTTTGGCAGCAACATGATCAATAAAGAAACTAACTACAAAGCGAGTAGGAACTTCCCCTGTGAAACCCTAGCAATCAGTCAGAAAATCTTTTAACAATTAGCTGTACAGGCAGGGGTTTTTAATTTTCACTGGTAGGGTTTGGTATTATCTGATGACTTTTGCCAACCCCAGCAGTTGATAAAATACAGCCAGTGCTTTTTAGAGCTGAAAGGGAGGGGCGATCTTTTGTAATGAGTGCTGAGTCAGATGATTTCCAGGTGATTGTGCACTTCAGGGCTCTGTGCCAGCTTAGAATGGTGCTGCTTCAAACCAAAGTCTCCTCTTGTTTGTATTCACTTACTTTAGATTGTGCTCTGTGCCCCTTATCCAAATCTACCTTCCTGATTGGACTGGATGCCTACCCCACTGGTAAATGAGTGCTGGCTGGAAAGAGGGTCTGAGCCTGGCTTTCCAGTCTGATGCCATAAAATCGAGTGCTAATTCGAAGACACCATCCTTAAGAGATGCTGCTTTCCCCTAATTTTGGCTTTTTACCTTGCCCGACCTGCATGTTTTTAACCTCATGCCCGGTGTTTTGTTATCTTGGTTTTAAGAGTGTTCACTTGTACTTAGCCCTCCCTGTGTGGTTCCTTGCTATTTCCTCCCCCTTTCCTCCCCCCATGCAGTTCACTGACTTTACATCCACAGTTGCTTCATAGCTCTCTCTTGGTGTGGAGGATGAAAATGGTGGCTGCTGCCTTATTATTTAAGGATGATCAGACAAAAAGCTTTCTGCAGCCAATGGGGCATGCCATCTGGTAGCTCTTCTGTAGTTTATCTGCCCTTGATTTTAGGACATCCCTATACCTATATGCCAGGATAATTTTGCCAGAAACTCCTGCATACCTGGGCTTTGTCCCCATATGGTAAAACTACATAAATGAAATGAGTCATAAACTGCACTTTGACAAGTATAGCTAAGCCGAGGGCTTTTGCTATCCCAGTGTGTGTCAGGGATCTCAGCTGACTGACATGGCTAGCCCTGCTGGAATCTAGTATAGATGCAGCTGAAGAACTGAAATTCCAAAGGGGGAGCCGTGTTAGTCTATTGTAGAAAGACAACAGAGTCCTGTGGCACTTTTAAAGACTAACAGATTTATTTATCGCATGAGCTTTTGTGGGAGAAGCGTCTGACGAAGTGGGATTTTCTCCCACGAAAGCTCATGCGATAAATAAATCTTAGTCTTTAAAAGTGCCACAGGACTCAGCTGACTCAGTTCTTCAGAAAGACAACAAACAGTTTTGCAATTGGTTCCATAAAATCTGTTCAAAGCACATGAAAGCCTTTTCTAGGTCAGGCTCTAAAAGATTATGAAACCAATTTAGCTGAACTGATTTTGAAACTAGTTAGAGCTGTTGGAGGGAAAGCAGGCAAACTTCCAGAACCCCCAGGACTCTGGGACCCTGGATAGCTGCATATAGCCTGAATTGAGATGGTCCTTAAATAGTTACTAACCAGAACTAACACAAATGCTGCAGCAGGGTGGAATTTCTAGAGCCACATGCTTCAATGAGCAGGTTTTTTTAAGATGC
Source organism: Pelusios castaneus (assembly GCA_007922175.1). Taxonomy (NCBI): domain Eukaryota; kingdom Metazoa; phylum Chordata; order Testudines; family Pelomedusidae; genus Pelusios; species Pelusios castaneus. The sequence continues at coordinate 1,130,764 of ML685829.1, forward strand.
AAGGCCTGAGATGTGAATAATCAACAGACTGGGAAGGGTCAGGCTCCATAGCTTTAAGTAGCTGACTGAATAGCAGCTCTTCTGTAAGTTATCTAAGCTGTATGCTGGAATCTAGGTCTTGGGTAAGAATCTGGATTGAACTTGGTTTCTAGAGAGGCCTTGGAAATGAAACCAAGCTAATTTTAAAAGAGAAGCAGCTTTTTAACAAACAGTCTCACTCTTAAACAAGAATTATGGGTGGCATCCGGGATTGCAATGATGAAGTATTTTGCTCATTTTCTAGCCTCAATAATCGATTGAGTTTTGCAAAAGAATAATGGGGGGGGGGGGGTGTTACCAACTTTGCCCACAAACTCAGGGTGTGATCATTGATTGGGGTTGCTTCCCTGGGGGGAGGGGAAGGTTGCAATTCTATTAATGTACTGCTTGTCACTTGTTTCTTTATAAAGCTCATTTCTCCCTGTACAAGTTTCCTCCCTATGGAGCTACCCTTGCAGTATCTCAATTTCCCAGGCTTGGGTTCTTCCAGCCCCAGATTTAAATAACCACCCACATATACCCATTCATCGACTAACAATGTGTGTCTGAGCGAACCGGGTCTATCAGCAGGTTGGGTCACAGCACTTTTCAGCTGCTACCCTTGTATGCCTCTGGCGCGCACTGAACTAGACTTGAGCGTGCATTTGAGCAGGCTGGGTCACACAGGACTTTTCAGCTGCATCCTTGTATGCCCCTGGACTCAATCAAGCTGGTATTCCCACTATACTCTACAATTATTCTAGTAGTAACCCCATCAATAAACGAACCTTACAGGATTTTGGGCTTCACAGGGATCTGTGGCTAGGTAAAAGAAGCGTTGCTGCAGAGCAATACAGAGAAGCCAAGAAGACAAAGGAGAGGGAATGAAGTTTTTAAAAGTCTTTGGCAACTGGCTTGATTACAAAAGTCATTTTATTGCCAAGTACCTAAAACTTACAGTAATAATAATTATAAAAGGAGAGGAAAAATGCCCCAAAGAGTTACAGCATTAATAACCATACAAGGAAAGAAAAACAGTTCCAGTATTGCCTGGCATCTGTTATATCAGGCCTAGAGAGAGAGTTACAAAGAGTGAGAAAGAGAGTGTGGGTGTGCGGGAGGGGGACGTGTCTCACCACTTGGTGTAGCAGAAAGGGTCCCAGGAACCGGGCTGTGCAGCTCAGGGTCAGACTGCTGGATGAAAACAGTCAGAGCTCCCACCACAATCGGCAAGAAAAGGTGGCATCCCAGTGGAGGTGGTGCAGCTTTTAGATCCAAACACCTGGACTCTCTCCTTGGATTGGAGTAGGGTTTTTGTAGGGAACACTGGGATTTTTTTTTGGGTAAATGATGACTTGTTTAAGTGGACAATACACGTTCCTGGCTGGGGTGGCAGATTCAGTATTTGGGGTATCAATTAGTATGTCTATCACTAGAATGGTCTGATAGCTGCAAAGCTTGTTAGCTTGGGTGCAAGATTCCCCCATCATCCACTGCTTCCCTGCTTCTTCAATCCCAGAGTTCAGTGCGGTTCCTGCTTTGGATCTTGGTTCTCCATGGTGCAAATGAAGCTCCATTCAGTGTGCTGATGGCTTTTAGATGTGTTGTCTCCCGGAGCTGACAAGCAGCAAGATAAGGATGTCTCCCATAGTCTCCTCATTGTTTCGGTTTCTGGTTCAAGCAGAGGTGTGTTGGGGGTGGGGGGCTGATGTGTGTGGGTGAGTCACAAGAGGCTGTATAGTGTGCTCCGATTCCCCAAGAATACAGAGCTAACAAGTAATGGGGGAAATGCAGCTAATGTGTGTTTAAAACCGTTGCCCTTTTGTGATAATGCGGGAGTGTGACTATATCTGAGGTCTGGTAGCTTTATAAGTTACCAAATTAAAGCTGGCAGTTTATCAAGCAAGCTATTATTGTTTTACGTATATGCTTGCTTTTTCCTGGCTCTAAAGTCATGCACAAAACAGTGGCAGCTAATGCAACAGCCTTAAGTGGGGGTACAGAGTTCAGGTTTGCCTATTCAGAACAAACAAAGTGGTTACAGGAAGATGCACAGTAACTTGAAAATGAAGTCTGTCATCTACAATCCCAGACCAACCTTTCTGATGTATTACAGCTCCGATGTTGGAATGATTTCTCTCTCCCTCTTGCTCAAGGATAGAAAAGTGTTTTATTTGTGTGTAACCCTTGTAAGATGGAACGTATTGTGTCTAGTAACAGACGGATAAACTGAAGCACTGACGTGACGAGACCATGGGAGCCAGAGTTCTGCTTTAACTACCCCCGCCCTATGATGTGGAAATGTTTTCTGGCTACTGACTGGGGACTGAATAATTGCTAAAACTCCGGCATCTAGTGTTGCTGTGATCATTGCTTCAAATGACAACTGGATTCATTCTTAGTCCGGTCTTAAATCTAGTCTGAATGCTTTTGTGGAGGGTAGTGGTGTGTCATGTCAGAGTAGAACTGCAGTATGAGAAAGCAAAATGCTCTCTTCAGTTCTCTAACTCAGTGGTTTTCAAACTTTTTTCCCGTGGGACCAGTTGAAAAAAAATTTTTTATGCCCGTGACCCAACAATTACATCTTTGAGCAATACATTCCAGTCTCTTGCCAGCGGCAGCAGGTCATGCTGCGATCCAGTACCTGAGCGTCAGCAACTCAGTCCTGATTCACAGTTTGAAAACCACCGCTCTAAATCTCTCCAGCATAACATGGTGTGTACACTGGTTCTCTCCTTTCCAGTGGGTATTTAAGGGAAATACACATGGATCTGTCTGCAGTCTCCAAATCAGCTTGTCAGTTGGGGAAATAGTTGAACTGTCATGAGGTGGGTGGAAAACACTACAGCCCTAATCTCATTAGCTGAAGACTCCCTTCTGGGTCCAAGTATCTGTTCCCTTTTTTAAAAGATGAGCTTCCTAGAGGGTTCTAGATTTCAGGTTGCACAGTGTGACACATGATGAAACCTTGGATCACATGTCTGAAGGGTCCTTAACATAAGTTGAAGTTAAATAATCACTTTGGAGGCTTCTGACTCATTAAACTCTTTAGCAGGGATAATAAATCTGAGGGAACTTCCCCAGAGTCAGCAGAGCAAACAGAGTCCTTTGGCACCTTAAAGACTAAAAAAATTATTTGAGCCTGAGCTTTAATGTGTCAGTCTGCGGAGTTTGATTTTTTTTTTTTTTTTTTTTTAAACTTTTGATCCCGCTGGGCCCTTTTTACTTTGCTGTCTTCTTCAAGCCAAATAGTGAAATTCTCAACTCAGCATTGTACTTCCACTCCCTTGCCGATCAAAGACATGAGGGTATTGTTCTCCATTGTAAACGTTATCTTTGCTATCAGAAGAACTGGTCAGTTTAAATATGCATTTGCCTTATAGTAGTAGATAGAGGCTCTGGTGGGGTGGAGCTTTGTGCTAGAAAAGGGTCTTATGATGAGGGGTAACATTTTTTTTTTTTTTAAGAAGCACCAAGATTTAGGAGCCTAAATCCCATCTGCCGGTGTGACTCAAAACCTCATTTTCCAAAGATATAGGCCCTCTTGTCAGCTTTATCCGAGATCTGTCTCTCTTCCCTCACCCTCTGCGCGTCTTCCCTCACCCTCACCCATGTGTTCCTACTGGGGGGCACGATGCAATTACATGGGGACTTGCAAGTGGGTGAACAGTCTGTCACTTTCTTCCAGTGCTGTTTTGTTAGGAAGAAACTTGCAGCGAAGATCATCCCTGCCAGGAGACTTGCTTGTAAAACTCAGGTGGATTCTGTTCTGGTTAACGGCATCCACAAACTACATAAAGGTTTTTTATCTTACAAGCTTTCGTGGGCGACAATCCCACTTCGTCAGATGCTTCAAAGCGTCAAAGTGGGATTGTCTCCCCTGAAAGCTCATGCGATAAATAAATTTGTCTTTAAAAGTGCCGCAAGACACCTTGTTCGTTTTTTGCTGACCTAGACTAACTTGGTACTACGTAAAGGTTGGATGCAACCTGCTTTAGTTGTCTGTTTGCACCAACGAGCCTCTCTGCAGAGTTTCTCAGCTTGATAAAAGAAGGTCCGGTTGATCATGGAACTGATTCGTTCATACATAATACAGCCTACTACCTGAGGACGCATAGTGCCGAGAAGACTGTCTGTTGGGATTTGAACTTTTGTTTGACTTGACCTGTGGCACCTTTCTCTGAAATTACTCAACTGCTCCGTGCCTCTATTTCCCTGTCTATAAAAATGGTGCTAACGTTGCAGCTGTCCCAAGAAGTAAATATTTGCAAAGCACGCTGGTCAAAAGCATTGTATAGTGCAAGCCTCAGTAGCGTTATAGTTGGGACCCCAAAAATCATTCACCTAAGAAACCTTTCCAGGCTCTGAATTTCCCACTCTTCAAGGTGTGATGCTGGCTGAAAAAAGAGTAACTGATCAGTTGCAGCTGAAAAAGAAAACTGAGGAGAAGATGTGACGGGGCGGGGGGAAATGCTAAACAGCTTCTTCAGTGTGTAAATCGAACAACCACAGCTTGGCTTGCGGGGTGTTGGGCACAAAGTGGTGCTCTGCTTTTCATCTCGAACAGACTTGCATCCTTGTTAGAATCTTTGTCAGGTCCTCAGCTGCCATGTTGGAAGTCGACCGTAAGACTGATTTTTGTCGAGCCACGGCGAACGTTCAGCTATTGGGTTTTTGTAAGAAACTTATCAGCTTCTTCTGGTGGACTAACTCACTGATAAACTTGGCATCTCTGCTTTTTAAAAAAAATAAAAAATACCAAATTGCTTTGCTGAACAAACACAATAGAAGAATCAGACCGCTTAAAATTAGTATCTCTCCTCTCTGGCTGAGGGCCAGATTGAAATGCAGAGCCTGCATATTTGTTCTCAGTTTGGTTCTGGCTCAATGGTGAGCAACATTCTTGCTACCTCCCTGTCTCAGGTTGCAGAATCTGATACAGATTCACGAGCTTATTGGTCTCAGATTTTTTTGCACAACAATACAGTGCTGTCTACTAAAGCTGAAACTCTTCAAAGCTGCCCTTCAGAATCCAGCCAATTGCCCTATTGTCTGAAACCAAAATCCCACAATTTATGAAGTGCTTTTAATGCCGGATAAATGCCAGTCATCTTGTCATCCTTTCAAGGTAGGAAAATATGTCCACCTGGCCGGTCAGTGACTCCACAAGACCACAACTAATAGAAGTGCCTAAAATGGGAGTGGAGCTCTTAACACTCTGGTTGTGCTGTCTGAGCCCTTTTCAAACCTGGCCCTCTGTAAGACGGTGCCTCTTCCCATTAGGAATCTGGCAACATTTAGTCCAGCCCGCAACTCTTCCATCAGACGGCAGCCCTGCCTACACTGCAGGACCAGAACAGAAGTGTCTGATAGCCTATGGTTGGTTGGTTGGCTAAATCCTGCCACCCAAGACGACAGTTAAACACTTGCTGCCTGAGTTAGAGCAGCCTTCAGATGTTTTAATCTGAAGTATCTAGGATGATTTCCAAAGGGGGAACCAGGTTAGTCTAGTCCAGCAAAACAGACAAGGAGTCCTTCCAGTGTCTGACAAAGTGGGATTTTCTCCCACGAAAGCTCATGCGAGAAATAAATTTTGGTCTTTGAGTACCACCTGACTCCTTGTTTGTTTTATCTAGGAAGAGTAATTCCAGAGCGGTAGCTGTGTTAATCTAGTTCAGCCAAAAAGAGTCCTGTTTTGTTTATCCCATGAGCTTTCGTGGGTGTAAGCTACTTCATCAGATCCATGAAATGGAAGCTGCATGCTGGAAGGCTGTTTGTGAGCAGTCTAGGTGGGAGTTACAGCAGCAAAGCAGTGTGAGGCACCCAAGTTTGCCGTGCAGGGGCGACAGCCTCTTGCTGGTCTGGACTGCACGGCAGAATGTCAGAGTTCAGAGGGATCTCGCCTCTGCTCAGCCGTGCGAGGCGGCTAGAATTTAGTATGTTACGTAAGATTCTAGCCCTTGTGGCTGCGAAGAAAGCCATCAGGATGTGACTCAGTGCATTTCTGGCTCTTGTGCCCTGATTTACCATTACCGTGTGTGGCCTACGTCAGTGGTGACTGAGTGTGAAGTAACTTGATATTAAGTTACGCTCACTTTCCACTGACACACATGGCTACTTGAGGCACAGGGAATTAGCTGCTTGTATGAAGGGCTCAATCTCTCTGTTGAGCCTGGGTGTTGACTCTGAAACCTAATGACGACATTGCTGGTGTGCTAAATGGTTCCGCTAATAAGATAGCGAGAAGATGCTTATCCATTCTGTTGGCAGCAGCAGCCGTAGTACACAAGGCAGCTTCCTCTAAATGCTTTCTGAACCTCCTCGCCCAAGGGAGCGTGGAGGTGGGTAGAAACGAGATCTCGCTAGCAAGTGATGTTAATTGCAACAGCCAAGGGGTAGTATACAATATGATGAGGGCCAACCTCTGTCTCTGCAGGCTGTGTGTGGTGGAAGGAGGTGGCAGCTGAAGTGGGGAAGGGGATCTGGAAAGTGCTCTGGAGACGAGACGTCGAATGACCCATGCCTCTTAGTTAGCTTTGCAGAGCCTGTAACTGGGTGCCCTTGGCTCTAAGTGAATAGACATTTATGGCATGGCAAAATAGCATGTAACAAATAGATAATCTTCAAAAAAGACTTGACCAAAGTCTCCACAGATAAGGAGCACTCGTATGCAAATTTGATACCATTAACTTGGGCTTGAACAGACAGGAGTTGGCTTTCTTTTTACAAAAGGTGATTTTTGCCCTCTCTACACCTCCTTTTCCTAATATGTTGTTCCACGCTGTTTAAATCTAAGCGACTGCTTTGATTTGCTGTAAGTCTGACTTAGAATTCCCTGCATTTATTTTCCTCCCATTCTGTAAGTTCTCCATCTTCAAGCATCTGACGAAGTGGGATTTTCTCCCACAAAAGCTCATGCGATACATTTTTTTAGTCTTTTAAAAGTGCCCCTGGAGTCCTTTTGTAAAAGGAGGTTTTCTGTGGGATATGAGGGGATGTAATTAATCAAATGTGGCAACTTCAAGGCTATTAGGAGCTATGGCTGGCTTTGGATTCCTGTGCTTCTCTCTCATGCAGCACACTCCAAAAGGGGAGGATAAAGATTGCTCAATAATATCAGTGGTTCCTTTCTGGGCAGTGGGTAGGATTAGCGTTTGTGTTTCACGGTTGTCATGTATAAGGGGATGTTCTCAGTTTAAAAATCACACTGTCTAAACTTCTACAAGTAGCTCCCAAATTAATTAGTGCTAAAAGAGATGAGAGGAAAATAGTGCTTTTTTCCCTCTGTTTGTGCATTGAACAGTGTTTCGTGTGAGGTTTCACAGTTCATCCCCCCCCATGTTAGTCAGTTTCTCTTGTCTGCCTAGACCTTTCTACACAACAGCAGGGGGGAGAAACAAATTAACCACATAGGAAAATATGACTAAAGACCACAAACTAGAAAGGGATCTAGGGCCAGTATCTGAAACTACTAAGGTCTCTAGATTTCAGCTTGGGTCCCATTGAAAGATTTAGCCTGCTTGCAAATACGTCTTTTCTTAAGAATTTAATTGCTTGTTTTATTACATTACCTTTATAGGTTTGTATTAGAATATTATGGCTGTAACATGAGAAGCCTACAGGCCACCTTCTGTATCATGTACTAAAGCAAGTTAGTATACATATTTTCAGGACCTTAGCCTAGGTAAATAACAATGAGCTAAAGCATAAAGTAGATATGTGTTGTAACTTTTATCCTAGATCAGTCAGGGTGCATTAAGTTGGGGGCAGGCTACATCGGTTCACGTCCTCAGTAGATTTAACTGGTACATCCAAAGAACATGGTTAGGTGACAAATAAGAGGTGAGAATGAGCTAATTGTCTGAAAGGGATATGGTTAATCATTAATGCACACGAACGTGCCAGCCCGTAGAATAAGGACACCCTGATATTTTGTGGGTGAGGAAGTTGGGCATGGACATGGAAAAGGCATATACTGCTCAGATTATAGAGGGGCAACCTACTGTGTTAGGACTAGGAATGAGTCATGGAAGATTAGGATTAGAAGGGACCTCAGGAGATCTAGTCCAATGGTTCCCAAAAGTGGCATGCATGGTCTTTCCAAGGGGCATGCCATTCCTCTCCCACTTGCCAAAGGACTCAGGCAGAGCGTGTTGCCATGGAGTTACGAGACTGGTGCAGGTTCCTTCTGCAGCGAATGGGACGGGAAGTCAGCACTCACCTTTCCTGGTCTGTAGCGTGGCAGAGTGCTGGGCCTAGGTCCACAGATGCTGGGTCTCTTCTGGAGCCAGAGGAGGTAGTGCTGATCTGCAGGAAGGGGGATGGGTGAAGGGAGCCACTGCCTAGGGACCCAGCTAAAGCACATACGACATGGAGCTATAGGACATGCATGGTTTCCCTACTGCAGTGAGGAGGATGGGAGACCTCTTTGCTAAACTCCTTCTATCTGGTTTCTGTGGGGGGAAGTTTGGTGGCCCTTCAGGGTTGTAACATCTGGCCCTCGCGCCAGAACAGTTGGGAACTACTGGTCTAGTCCACAGGTCAGCAACCCAAAAGATAAGAGCCATTTAAAAATTCCTTCAATAACCAAATGTTTTGAGATCCGCAATGGGTGCAGCCTCCTGGTGTTGGGGAGCTGGGACCGGGCACCTGCCGCAGGGTGGGAGGGGAGCCTGGAGTCAGGAGTGGCCCCCTGCCAGGTCCCCTAGTGATGGGGGCAACCTGGAGCTTGGTGTGGGCTACCCACAAGGTCCCTTGATGGAGATTCTACCGCCTCCCTAGGGAACCCATTCCAATGCTTCACCATCCTCCTAGGAGAACAATGTTTCCTAATATCCAACCTAGATCTCCCCCACGGTGACTGCTGTTTGTCATCTACTGCTGCTAAGAACAGCCTACCGCCATCATCCTTGTCAGGCAGGTAGTTGAAGGTTGCTATCAAATCCCCCCTCGTTCTTCTCTTCCCCTTTAAGTTGACTTTAATTTTAAGTGTGGACACACTAAGTCGAGTTAAGTGCAAGTGTAGACATAGCCTACATGTTGAGCCCGATCTAGCCAGCTTCCTGTTCATCTTATAGTCCTTCCATCCAACCCATAAGAATACCGTGGGAGACTATCTCAAAAGCCTCGCTCAATTTATCTACGTTCTTTTCATTCTAAGGTAGATCTTAGTTTTTCTATAGCAATTCTCTCTCTAGCACTGCCCACTTGAGGAACCTGGGCATCTTCATTCAGGGGTATGGCTGGTCCATTGTCTTAGTCCCAGGTTATCAAGAAAGGTGGGGAGAGGGGATGGATATTAATCTATAAAGTTCTATAGTCTATAATACCGCTTGTATTGATACTGTTATCTCTAATTCCGACTGATTTATTAGCCATTTGATTATCATTCTCTTGGTAAGGATCTTTGCTATATTCAGGTTCTCAGTGTGTTCTTGTCAGACATTGTGAGGGTCCTTGCAAAACTCTGTGTAGCCTGGTTGAGGGACAAGACCCTCATATGCTGATCAGATTAATTGGTGAGCCTGTTTTAAGTCCCAGAGTGCTGATGTAAGAAGGGTTGAGTTACAAAGAAATAACATTGACATGGTCAGAAGCTTCTCTTCCAGGGGAGTTCTTGGGGTTCCCCTCTCCAAGGGAAAGTACATGTCAGCTCTGGTAATGGTCAGTGACGGTGGTGGTAAAGATCCCCGGTGATACGCTCGGCACTGATGCTCATCTCTCCAGAAAGTGGGGCACTCCTGCTGGCAACTGGCTAGAAACTCTCTGAGAGAGGGCAGTACCTGGTCTGAGCGCCCTGCCCTTCAACCAAACTCTGCAGAAAGGACTTAGTCAGTCTCATAGCATTAAAGCTGCTGGCGCTGGGTACTTGACAGGCCAGTGAGGCTGTCTGCAGTGCAGTTAAAACCCTACAGCCGGCCCGTGCCCACTAACTTGGGCCCAGAGGGTTTAATTGCAGTGTGAACATCTGGGCTGGAACCCAGGCCCTTGTAAGATGGGAGGGTCCCCGAGAGTGCAGATGTCAACACTCATTAAACTGTTTCATGAGTAGCCTGAGCCCCACAAGCTCAAGTTTGCTGGCACTGCCAGGGGCAGGTGTTGGACTGCAGAGTAGACACCCCCCTTATGCTTGGTCCTTGCCCCAGAGAGCTTTCTGATCGTATACTCCGCTTTCTTTGGGGTTCGGTCACTCAGCTGATCAGCGTAACACTGGGGTCAGCAGGGGTTGACCCTGTTACCTCTGTGCCTTAACTCATAAGCCTCTGTTGCCTGTTAAAAGATCCAGCTCTTGGTCAAGGCTGATCAACCTTTGCGTAGCTCAGTTGTTGCTTGAGAGGAGCCGACTTCCACACGGGACACATGTAACCATCAGCAGTGGCCTTTCCTGACCTAGTAGAAAGTTGCTGCGTGGTGTGAGATGATCTCAGCTGTCTCTCCTGAGTTAGGTGTAGCTTTTCGGCATTGCTTGTACCCCTGTGAGATATCCAAAAGCCAAGCCAAGATCAGTGCAGCTCCCTCTGGGCTGGAACAGAAGTCTGTTCTCTAGTGCACAGCAACGCTACCCGGGAGGCAGTGTAGCTAATTAAAATGGTCTGGGGACGGTGGGTCTAGGTGAGCGCATTGGAGTTTCCTGAACTGATCTTTCCTAAGGCTAAGTTTGCAGACGATACTAAACTACTCAAGATAGTCAAGACCAAAGCAGATTGTGAAGAACTTCAAAAAGATCTCACAAAACTAAGTGATTGGGCATCCAAATGGCAAATGAAATTTAATGTGGATAAGTGTAAAGTAATGCACATTGGAAAAAATAACCCCAACTATACCTATAATATGACGGGGGCTAATTTGGCTACAACGAGTCAAGAAAAAGATCTTGGAGTCATTGTGGATAGTTCTCTGAAGATGTCCGTACAGTGTGCGGAGGCGGTCAAAAAAGCAAACAGGATGTTAGGGATCATTAAAAAGGGGATAGAAAATAAGACTGCAAATGTATTATTGCCCTTATATAAATCCATGGTACGCCCACATCTCGAATACTGTGTACAGATGTGGTCTCCTCATCTCAAAAAAGATATTCTAGCACTAGAAAAGGTTCAGAAAAGGGCAACTAAAATGATTAGGGGTTTGGAGAGTGCCTCGTATGAGGAACGATTGAAAAGGCTGGGCCTCTTCAGCTTGGAAAAGAGGAGACTGAGGGGGGACATGATAGAAGTATATAAAATTATGACTGATGTGGAAAAAGTGGACAAGGAAAAGTTGTTTAAATACTCCCATAATACAAGAACCAGGGGTCACCAAATGAAACTGATAGGTAGCAGGTTCAAAACAAATAAAAGGAAGTTCTTCTTCACACAACGCACAGTCAACTTGTGGAACTCCTTACCTGAGGAGGTTGTGAAGGCTGGGACTATAACAATATTTAAAAGGGAACTGGATAAGTTCATGGTGGCTAAGTCCATAAATGGCTATTAGCCAGAAAGGGGTTAAGAATGGTGTCCCTAGCCTCTGTTTATCAGAGGATGGAGACGGATGGCAGGAGAGTGATCACTTGATCATTGCCTGTTAGGTTCACTCCCTCTGGGGCACCTGGGCACTGGCCACTGTCGGTAGACAGATACTGGGCTAGATGGACCTCTGGTCTGACCCAGTACGGCCTTTCTTATGTTCTTATGTTCTTAAGGCGCACACAGATTGTTGACTGCCCATCTCCCAAGAAGACCTGTGCTAGGGGATTTTAGCCACTGCTGCTGAAATTCCCTGTTGGTGCCATCCTGACAAAATGTCAGGACTCTCCCATCTCCAGCGCCCTTCTCCATCCTGCTTGGGCATTGACGCTCTTCCCTCGGCATCGCCTACTGAGTCCCTGTACCAGTGAGCGCTTTGGCTCCAGTTCTGTATTGAAGTTGGGAAAGGGAAGGAATTGGGGGCATGGGGATAGTTAATTTGGTTTGAAAACAGGGTGTCAGTTCTTTCGTGAAGAGCTGTTGGCATTATCTGGTACAAAACGAAGAACTTCGTTGCACTGAGTTTTAATTAAGTTGTTGGCAGGGAAGGAGAATAAATTGGTGCAACTCTTGAATTCTCTGCGTGTCATCCTTCTTGCCACTAGGGAGGGATTGTGAATCTAACAAAGCAGCACCGGCCCCCTACTTCCAGTAGCCTTCTCCGCTTACCTGTAGTATGTATTGTTACCCCGCTTATAACAACGTGACGGGATCTGCCTACCGATACCTGGCATCTCTTTCTAAAAGGAAGAACGCCCATTAGAAGGGGTTAGATGTGCATCGGTTGACGTGTGGATCTCTTTCCAGGTTGGAGAGTACTGCTCCGTGGCCAAGATGTGGCAGTCCGTGTCTGCTCTGTGTGTCCTGGTGACCCTCGTGAGTGCCCGCAGCATCCTCTACTTTGCTCCCCTCTCTCACGATTTGGTCAACTACATCAACAAACTCAACACTACGTGGCAGGTGAGTAGTGGTGCTTTTCCTCCGGTGCACGCTGTGGCCAGGCTGCAGATGGAGAGGAATGGCCCTGTGCACTGGCAGAGCCTGTGTGGGTGGATGGATATGAGATCACTGTCCTGCTAGCATGCTCCAACCCTCACCGAGATGGACCACCTCAAACAGCCAGGATAGCTGAGTGGAGGCAAACTGCCTCTTTTAAGGTTGCCTGCCCTGGATTTTGCTGGTGGCTGTTCGCAAGTATCATAAATCCCCTTGTGCAGGCCACCAAACACCATTATTGCATGGTTTCACGTAGCACCTCTTCCTTGCAGAAGATCTCAAAGCACATTGCAGACTTTCTGAGAAGGGATCGTTTCACCTCCTCGGAACTGAGCCAGCTGTTCAACAGCCTTGAGCAAACTAAGCAGGGAGTACAAATCTTATAATTAATGTCTCGCGGGCAGTGCCAGTTAAGTAAACAGAACATTAATGCCACAGCTGGAATTTGTCCAGGTCTAATGCATATTTGGGGAAGTGTGAGGGCAACTTCAAGCACGCGAGCTCCATTTGAGAAAGCCCATCCTGGAAGCTGCCTCGGGTCTCCTTTTGCTTTGCTAAAGCATTGACTCAAAAGGGAAAACACCTGCCACTGAACTTCCAGTAGCACAATCTGTGAAAGTCACCAGCCAAACAGCGACCAGGGCCTGGGAAACGGGTTCTGTTCCTGGCTCTCCCACAAGCCTGTTGGGTGATCTTGGGAAAGTCACTTGGCTTCACTTACCTGCCTCCATTTCTCCACTGTACAGGTGGGGAAATGATACTCCTCTCCCATGTAAACTGCTTAGATAGGGCTGTTTTCCAGTGGATTTCAAAGCACTAGGTATGCTCATTAGATGTTAACCTAGCCTTGATACTGCTCTTTTACACGCATAACAGTCCTTCATTCATGTTTCTTGTGTGCTGGTGCAGCTCTTCCCATAGCTTGGCCCAAAAGTTCGTGAAACACTTGTAGGTTCGCCTGTACTAGGACAATAACCATAGTTAATGGTGGCTCTTACCACTGTCTTAGCTGCTACTACTGGCCATGGATGTAGCCTCGCATGGAAGGCCTTGTCTGGACTACAGATTAGTTTGGGCACCATAGCTATGCTGGCATAATCCTTGTAAAATAAACACTGCTTATAGCAGGCCTCGACAAATGTATGTTTCTGGTCACCATGGTGACCAGTTTTAGTAGCCTGTCACCTAGCTCCCATGCAGAAATGTAAAGGAGTGCCCTCTGGTGACCAAAAGTAAAATTACTGATGTCTAGCTGTGACCCAGTTTTGTCCATCCCTGACATATAGAAAGTGGTTTTCCACTGCTGTAGGAATACCACCCTCTGAGTGATGGTAGCTAGCCGATGGACGCTCTCCTATCCACCTAGCTGTATCTGCTGACCGAACTCATATCTTTGATGCTCAGGGAGAGTGGATTTTATACACTGGGGAGTGCTGTTGCCATGGTGACTTAAAATTTGAAATATCCACTGGGCCAGTGCACATTCTGAAGTGGAGGGAAGTGACGTCTGCCAATACAGCCATCAGTAAAGAGGTCTCTTCCTCCTTTGGGAGAAATCCTGGCTAGCCCAGCTTTGAGATGCAGAACGGCTGCTTCCATGCATGAGACCCATTCTACTTTATAGGCTATTAAACGCTCAGTAAAATGATCCTGAATGAGGCATGGTCCTAATTTAACAGTTCAGTCACTTGAATGCCACCTCTTCATACAACTGCCATTGACAACGAAGAGAGACCACAATAAGAATGAGCAGTGCAGAATGTGTAAGACTGGGCTTGACAAAATTGGCTCCCAGCTAGGTGCCAGCAGTTATATTTTTGGTCACCAGAGGGCATTCCTCCACTGCATTTCCAAAGCAGAGCTAGGAGCCAGGCTACCTACCTGGTCACCATGGTGAACTGGCACCCGGGTTTTGTCAAGCCCTGGGGTAAGAGAAATTGTCTAGCCAGAAATAATTAACGGAGAGGAAGAAACCTTCTGCAGGGAGGGGCACTGTCAGGAAAACACCAGCAAAACATGCCTGCCCTAATTGGAGAGCTGGGCAAGCCTTCAGACCTCACTTGGGGTGTCGGGAAATCCCAGCTGCCAGGGTAACCAGCAGGCAAGACTTAGCATGCTTGTGTGTGTTTAAAACCAGAAATAAGTGGTGGTCCCTTCTTGCTGGAGTGCTGGGCACCGGTGGCTCCATTTACCTAGACCATCAGATAGCTTTGCTCATACACAGTGGCTTGCCCTGTTCACACCGGCAGGATCTGTCTTCATAATTGAATGATATAAAAGGAGAAACGAATAGCAGCAGGCTGCAAAGTACCTGAGGCACCGTCACTTTTGTGTCTGACTGTTCTGTCCTTGTGTTCCCATTGCACTTTGTACATGATGAGCGAGGGGTGTGATTCCCAGCTCATGCTCGTGTACTTGCACTAGCTCGATGAGAGCCAGCACGAGAATAGATACTAGTGTGCCCCACTTGTCTGGCCTGTGTGTACCCACGACGTTCAGGTGGGTTTGTATGTGTCATGGCTGAGCTTCCCTGCTATCTGTATTCCTCATAGCTCAGTATGTGTGTACAGGAGCCACACTTACAGTGCAGGCCGAGTGCTATTGTGTGACAGCTGGAAGGAGGGTGATCCAGGGATCACGGCAGGCACTCGCTTAGGTTGGGAGGGCCGGGATTCCCTGTTGTCCTCAGCTTTGAGCTGAGAGTTGGACTCGATCAGTGGTTTTCAAACTGAGATGGGACCCAGTACTGGGTCGCGGCGCCCCCTGCTGCCGTCTCTGAAAGACTGGAATGCATTGCCCAAAGATGTAATTATTGGGTCGTGGAAATAAATGACTTTTTTTCAACAGGGTCTCGAAGAAACAGCTAGACTAGATGATCTGCTAGGATTCTGTAGACTTTCCCATCGGCTGAGATGCAGTAAAGGTTGTGAGCCAGGCCACTACAATGGAACAGAGCAGAGACAGTTACTTTCTGCGGTTAGGGGGCTGCATTGACTTCTCTGGTGTAATCACATAGGGTTTTGAAGGTGGGGGAGATGATCTCTTACTGGTGAGAAGAAGGATGCTTCAGGAAATTGGCAATTGTGATGGCAAACAACCCCCCACCCTGCCCTGCGAATTGGCAGAGGGAGGGTCTGGTGGATAGGTGTTGCCCTTGAAAATGCTTTGAAGTTCCTCCTTAGAACTGAACAGGTGATGCTCACTGCTGTCATGAGTGTTGATGTTGAGTCCTCTTTCTCCTCAGGCTGGGCACAATTTCCCTAATGCAGACATGAGTTACGTGAAGAAACTGTGCGGCACGTTCCTGCACGGGCCCAAATTGCCAGTGAGGTGAGTGCTGTGGGGTGGAATGCTTGGGACTCTTTCCCTTTGGGGCTGGCCATGAATTGTGGAGTAGGAGAAGAGAAGTGCTTCTGGGCCAGACTCCTACATCTGTTCACATTCTCCTTCTCCTCCCCCGCCACGGTACTTCTGCCAGCCTTTCCCAGCGCAAGATCCTGGAGTGGTGGCAATCTCTTGCTACGGTATTGAACAGATCTTTCTCCAGAACTTTGCTAATGCTCACTTGTCAGCATTGGGTGTGTTTTGAGGCTTTGTGAAACATCAGCTTGACCACCGTTGATCCACCTTGGGGCCACCCATTCAGTCGTCACCTTTTATACACCCGTCTCTTAATCCAGTGTTCTTCTATAGCTCCTTCATCTGAAGATCTCCAGCACCCCATCGCTTACAGATGTGGGGGCGCGGGAGGAGACCAATGCGAAGTGTCTTGTCCAATGTGCCACAGGAAATTGGAAAAGTTCTGGGAAGGGAATGGAAGCTCTTTGAAAGGCTGCTTATATTTACACAGCCAACATCCATCTGGCGAGCTGCAGTTATGGGCTGGGTGTGGGAAATACGTGGTGGAATTTTCCAGCCTTTGAGTTGCAGGATGCCAGAAGAAAACTGCAGTGGGTCCTTCTGGCCTTCATCTGTGAATCAGATGACAGTAAACCATGTTTGTCTGACCCTCTGTTTTCTTGCTCGCTGTATTAGTAACTGAACAACCAGCGCGCACAGGTCCAGAAGTTGATGGTCTCCTGTGGCCGCTAGATGGTGCTGCAACATCGCACTTCCCATTCACTGATTATCCAAGTTTTTAATTATCCGATCTGGCTCCAATCCCAATTAGACTGGATAAATCAGGTTCTGCCGTACGGTAGAGTAGTGCTTCTCAAGGTTCGTAGACAGCTGTACCCTCTTCAGGAGTCTGCTTCCTCTTGTGTGCCCCAAATTTCACCTCACTTAAAAACTACTTGCTTACAAAAGCAGACATAAAAATTGAAGTGTCACAGCGCACTGTTGCTGAACAGCAAAATAAACAAGGAGTCTGGTGGCACTTTTAAAGACTAACACCTTTATTTAACAAATTATTTTTACAGCTTTTGGTTAGTCTTTTAAAAGTGCCACCAGACTTCTTTCTTGTTTTGTTGAACTAGACTGACATGGAACTTGTTACTGAACAGTTGCTCACGTTCTCATTTTACCTGTATAGCGTTTTAGTTTTACTGACTTTGCTGGTGCCTTTCCCACACCTGCTGTAAAAACAAAGTCCTGTGGCACCCCAAAGACTAACCAATTTCTTCAGGCATAAGCTTTTGTGGGCTGCAACCCACTTTGTCAGATGATGTGGGTTGCAGCCCACAAAAGCTTATGCTGAAGAAATTGGTTAGTCTTGAGGGTGCCACAGGATTCTTGTTTTGGCTGTATGCGGAATAGCACAGCTATCTCTCTGGAAGCTGCTGTGAAACTAGACAAGTGTCTTGACTTGATGTACCCACTCCAAGGCTTCTGCATACCTTCAGGGTGATGGGTATCTTGGCTGAGGACCACTTCTGTAGAGCATTGCCCTGCTGTGGGTTCAGATCAGTGGTGGGTCTCTTGTACCTGAACCCACCTAGCCACAAGGTGTCTCTCCAAGTAGTCAAACTTGAGACGTTCATCTTGGGTCAGCGTAGAACTCAGTTTCTGTTAACTCGGTCCTGCGACAGACGCTCCATGTAACCTGGGATTGCTGCCTTCCATTGCAGGGCAGAGTTTGCTGGAGACATGAACCTGCCAGACAGCTTTGACTCCCGGCAACAGTGGCCAAATTGTCCAACCATCAACGAGATCAGAGACCAGGGCTCCTGTGGCTCGTGTTGGGTAAGAGGATCGTACTGCAATCGGAGCGAAAGATCCAAATCTAGCTCAGATAACAATAGCAGTAAAGCTATAGCAGCATGGGCTTGTCTGGGCGAGCAGGGCTTGTCTGTGTCACCGCCCTGACTACTTCAGCATCCCTGCTGCTGTTTCCGGTGGCTTCGCTAGCTCTGGATATGCAGAACTTGCTGATCAAAACTGCTTCATGGGTTCTGGGGTTGCCGTTCAACTGTAGAGAAGCTTTATCTCTTAGCACATGTTGCATCCACTGAGGTGAGACCATGCATGCCAAGTCTCCTCTTGCGCAAAGGAGGGAGGGGACCTGTCAGTCTAGAATGAGAGCTGAGCAGGAGTGATCTGTTGCCTTATGTTTCCAAGAGGATCCAGACCACTGTCCGCTTCAGTGGTGTGTCTGTTGCCAAGCTCCTGAAAACAGCTGCCTGCAGTTGGCTCTCTAAAGGCAGCTGCCTCGGGCTGAAATGTCCATCATCCTGCTGTGTGCAAACCTGCCCATGTGTCCCTCCGGACCAGATTGCAACCGTCAGTCAGAACAAATCGTCAGGACTGACACAGCTACCCCCTTTTGGAACCAGACGGGACAAATTCCCTCGGTGCTTGAACCACCTTAGTGCATGGTCCAGTCGTATGTCTCTGATAGCAAACACACCAGCCCCTCCTCTTCCCTCTTGCTCTTGTGTTTTGCAGGCGTTCGGTGCGGTGGAGGCCATGTCGGACAGAGTCTGCGTTCACACCAACGGGAAGATGAACGTGGAAATCTCAGCAGAAGATCTGTTGTCGTGCTGTGGCCTTGAGTGTGGGATGGGGTAAGCAATTCTCATGCTTGAAAGAAGTGGTTACCGGGACTCCTCTCCCTTGTGCCATCCCAGAATATAAACCAAAGAGTCCCCCTCAGACTTTCTAGGCAGTCTAGCATCAATAAACATTGAATGTTCTGCCTGGCGGTAGGGCATAAAAGGGAAATCTTGGATACTCAGCTCCTTGGTGGTGGTCCTGGCAAACTCTGCTCCTGAGGGCCTTTGGTAAAGCTCTCCAGGCACCTCCCTGGCATAGAGGGCAAACAAATAGCCATGAATAACCTGAGCGTTGTATTGATTGTGTGCTTCCACACTCCCTACAGCTTAAACATCTGAGCCCACACCTCTGAAATGTTGGGCCTCAACTAGCTCTGTTTGTTTTCTTGTATCTGTGCCTCTGAGCGGTGTGATCCCCTCAGCACTGTGGTCTTGCATTTTTACTTTGCCTTCCTTTGTTGGACTGGCAAAGAAGAATGTCAAATGAGCTGTAGCCTGAATTGCGAAGCAGCAGAGTTACTGGAATAGCCTTTCTCGTTGGAAGAATGTGGCATTTAAATGTCTCCCTCTTGATCAGCCGTAGCATTGGTCATTGCAGATCTTAGATCCGGGCCTCAGACTCTTAAGGTCAGAAGGGACCAAGAGGGTCATCTAGTCTGACTTCTGCTCAGTGCAGGCCAGAGAAGGTCACCCACCCATTCCTGTAACACATCTCTAACCTATGACTGAGTTATTAAAGTCCTGGTTTAAGCCTTTAAGGTGCGAAGAATCCACCAGCAAGTGAGCCATGCCCCATGCTACGCAGGTAGGTGAAGACCCCCCCAGAAGCTTTGCAAGGAATTTTCCCCCAGGGCGGATTTCCTGATCCCAATACAGGGATCAGTTAAACCCTGAGCATGTGGGCAAGACTTCACCCAAGAAAGAATTCTGCAATAACTCAGAACCCAGCCCATCTAATGTCTCATTTCAGGTCATTGGCTTATCCCCCACCAGTAGTCAAAAATCAGTCAATTACCAAACTAAGCCATCTCATCATATGATACCACCCTGTCCATAAATTTATCAAGCTCAGTTTTGAAACCAGTGGGTTTTTTGCCTCCATAGATCCCCTTGGAACGCTATTCCAGAACTTTACTAAATAGAAACTTGCATCTAATTTTAAGTGTGAGCTTCCTGGTGGCCAGTTGGCATCCATTTGTTCTTGTCCCATTGGCACTGAACTCAAATAACTTCTCTCCCTTCCTCGTATCTGTAACCTATAACCCTCATGCCACCTTCCTACATTGAGGCTTCAGTAGAAATTGAATGAATTTATACTCTCTCTCTCTGATTTAGAGCTAAAAGCTCTAGTGTTGGGCATGGACACGCTTTTCTGTGACTCCACTCCAGATTGGAATGTCGGCAGACATATGAAATCGTGTGTCAATAAAATGTCTGCATCATCTTAGAGTTCTCTTTTAGTGGTTGGTGGAAGAACCTGTATAAGGGGACTAGTCAGTTCTTGATTTTCACGCAGATTATGCGTGGTTTTAACTGTAAATCCATGTGTAATCCCATTGGTTCAGAGCGTACTGCTCATGTTCTTTGAATTAAGTTCCTGTGTGCAGGATTGGGGTCTGTGACTAACCCTTTCCTGGACGTTCCCCCAGGCCCGTGACAACCCCAGGGTGGTTGTATTCTCATGTCTTGCACACCTACATAGTGCAGAGCAGGTCCTGCCTGTTAGACCAGGAGCTTGGGAATCAGGACTCTGCGTTCTCTTCCTTGGGCATGCCTAATTAGTCTCCAGGCCAGTGGGTATGCTTGGGTGCAGCAGTCTAGAGAACAGCTGATGAAAATGTGAAACAGGCAGCAAAAGCTGCTAGTAACTATAAAGGAGGCAGTGTGGCCTAATGGCCAGTGTATTGAGTTGTCTTGGGAGACCAGGGCGCGCTCAGTTCTGCCATTGGCCTCCCGGGGAGCCCTGAGCAAAGGCCTTCACCGCTGTGCCTCAGTTTCCCTATCTCTAAAAAGGAGCTGTGTATCACTGCCCTCTTTTAAGCGCTGAGCTCTATAAAGGGAAAACAGCTAGGAATAACCCTGGCCATCACCTGGCTACTCAGAGCTGCAGCAGGAGCCAGCCAGTCAATGGTCCACCCGGAGACGCACTGACCATCTTAATTCTCTGCTAAGTGGGCTCCAGAGTGTTACCTGATGAACTGGCTTGCGCCTGATGCTGTTCGTGCTGTGCCCTCCCCTTCACCCAGAGGCCCTGTGGAAGCCAGGTGCTGAGATAAAGCTGTGTCCAGGAGTCGTTGGGCGAGGGTCATTCTGACTGAGATGTGCGGGGTGGTTCTTGCAGGTGTAATGGCGGCTATCCTTCTGGAGCGTGGAGGTACTGGACCGAGAAAGGCCTGGTGTCTGGGGGACTCTACGACTCCCACGTGGGTAAGTCGGAAGCCGTGCGGGCTGACAGTGCTAACTAGGGGATGATGCTGCTGAACTGTGCAGGTGTCATGTTTACAGGGTTACCTGTACCTGGTCGTCTGCAGTCAGCCCCCCCCCCCCCCCCCCAAGCATGAAGCGTAGTGTGATCTCCTTTCTTGGGGTAGAAAATTAGACACGGTCCTGGGCTGCAGTCCCCTGTGCATGACCCCCACTTATCCCAGCAGTCCTTCTGCACCATCGTTCATCCCTTCTGGAGCTGTGGGGTATGGAGTGTCCCAGAACAGCCATCTTAAAAAAATCAAAACCAAAAAACCCCAGGGATTGTGAAGCCATAAAAAAGGATTTTTAAACTAGATGGTCTCTGTCTTGCCTGGACCCAGTGGGTATTCCTTCCTCCTCCCCCGCCAAATCCCTCAGCGGTCTGGGTTCAACTTGGCTTTTCCTCCATCCTTAACAGACTGCCTCTTCAATGCAGCCAAATGCTTTGCTTTCTCTTTCCTAGGCTTGGCTCTGCTGCCTTAGGGCCACTAGGGCTTGGCAGGCTGAATGTCAGAGTGGCTGGCTCTAGTGTTTAAAAAAAAAAAAAAAAAAAAAATCTGGGTAGGATGTACCTGCACAGAGGCATGTGTCCCC
Source organism: Pelusios castaneus (assembly GCA_007922175.1). Taxonomy (NCBI): domain Eukaryota; kingdom Metazoa; phylum Chordata; order Testudines; family Pelomedusidae; genus Pelusios; species Pelusios castaneus. Next base: position 1,152,335 of record ML685829.1, read on the forward strand.
CCCCACCCCCTCTCATGTCACTAGACGATCCTGCTATTGCATTAGCTCAGGGTTTATGTGCACCATAAACCTTCTTACAGCAAATACATGTCTTCAGAAACTATGGCAGGGAAGCTGTAGATCTCTCACTAAGTAGCTACTGGTTCGTCTCTTTAGATGAATGGCTCTGATGTAAGGAGTTGGAGGCCAGCCAGGTGTGGGCAGAAACTTGGTTTTACTCTTACCGTATGTAGCACAGGCTAGATGGCATGAGTCATTCTTTCCCCCACTCCTTGGGAAGTTCCTGGTTCCAAGATCCCTGATCAAATCGGACTTAAATTCTAAGGTCCCTGGATTCTGCAGCAGTCTGGGATCGCCGCAGCGCTGTCCATTTTTGGAATTCAGCAAGCTAATGCAATGAATACATCTGTCCTCATGATTACATTTATATCACACTTCATAACGCTGCAGGTTCTTGTGCTGACAGCAAACTGATAGATGTCCGGGGAGAGGAGTGGAAGCACTAGTAACTGGCCTGGCAATGCTTGGGCCATGAAAGGTTGTTGGAGAATGTGGGCTAATTTGCATTCGCTGGTCATCTTAATCCATCAGCAGGGGGAGTAATTTTCGCTGGCTTGTCACTAGATTTCAGAGTGAACAGCCTGAGATGAATGGATTGGCTACAGGTGTGCAGAAATGTGACACTTTTAAAGACTAACGCACTTATTTGTCGCATGACCTTTCGTGGGAGAAAATCCCACTTCGAGGAGCTGTTTCAGGCTGCCTCTGGATGATCTCACTGCATCACTTTACACTTGGGGACTGTGGTGCGCAGTGCTGGGTCAAAGGGCAGCTCGCTGCGTGGTCAGGTGGTGGGGTGTGGGGATTCCTGTAGCACTCGGGGAGAGCAGCCTCGGTTTGCAAGGGACCAGCAGGGGGAGAAGCCGTCTGATCTCTTCTGTCTATCCACCAGGCTGCAGACCCTATTCCATCCCTCCGTGTGAGCATCATGTCAATGGGTCACGACCCTCGTGCACTGGGGAGCAAGGAGACACCCCCAGATGTGACAGACACTGCGAAGCGGGCTACTCGCCTTCATACGAGAGCGACAAGCACTTTGGTAAGAGAAAGCCTTGCCCTGGCCTACATGAGACCCAGCACACCTTCCTTGCCTTTAACTTCCGAAAGGTTTATGGTCCTGCCTGTGCCAGGGGTCCACACCGGGGCCTCTGCTCCTGTGCGACTGCCGGGAGTTGTGAGCCTCTCTAGCGTGACTCGCGTCTCGCACACATCCCTGCCTGTTGCTCCCATGGAGTGTTAGTAGTGGGAGTGCCTGGCTTTTCGTGAGCGGTGCTGAAGCAGCTAGATGTGCCCCATAGACCAGGAGCTCATGTCCCAGGCCAGCGTGAGACCCTTTGGCTGTGGGTGGAGGGCTGACTTGGCTTAGGCCCGTAGTAAAAACGTGCCCCTGCTGAGAGAGGAGGAATCGCATGGCAGACCCCTCTTGAATCCTTTCTCTGCCCGCCGTCCAGGGCACATGGGCACCGCGCTCCAGATCTGTTACTGTGGTCAGCAGGCACAGGAGAAGCCCTTGTACCGTCCTACACATGGTGCTCCACAGGCCTGGAGACTCCGCTGGCTCTGGAGGGCTCTGTCCCTTGGCTGAGCATGTTCCCAAGAAGCTCTTGCCTTAAATCCTCCTTCCCCATCTGTATTTACCCCCCCCCCCCCCCCCCCCCGAGAAGGGTTTGTTACTTGGCAGCTGAGCTTAGTCCTTCGTGCCGAAGGGAGCCCCACATTTTAAGTCCCCTGAACTCTCCATGTGTGGCCCTGTACTGGGGCTTAGCCAGTGAGACTGAGGCATGGTGCTCTCCTGTTTGCAAGACCTAGAGCAGTGGTTCCTGACCTTTTTACTTGAGGGCCACAGATACCACTTTTACAACTCAAAAGGGCACCAGTCTCTGCCAGCAGCCCCCTTCTGTCCTCTGCTGCAGCCAGATAGTTCAGCAAGGAGGCTGATTTCCCCCCCCCCCCCCCCCTGGCTCTGGAGGGACCCCAGTGCCTGTGGACCTAGGCAGAGTGGTGCTTTGGGCACCCTGCTACAGCCAGTGGGTGGGGAGCGCTGATCTCTCATCCCCTTGTCTGCAGCAAGGAGCCTGTCCCAGTCTTTCAGCCCCACAGAAACAGTCCGCCTGGGTCCTTGGGCAGCAACTCCCTTCTGCAGTCAGCACAAGGGGATCTGCGGGCTGTTTTGGATGCCCCTCTGGGCCACGTTTGGTCCCTGGGCCACAGACTGGGAACCATTGACCTAGAGTGTCCAGTACAAGTCTGTCTCACTGCACCTCCACGAAGACAGCAGATACCTAATCTCTAAGTGTCCATAAACTGCTCTGACAAATAGGTACTTCGGGGGACATGATGCTGCGTGGTGAACCTTGTCCTGCCATAGCAGACTGCAGCTTTCCTTTACTATGCAGGAGAGCTAAAGCTGTGAGATGCAGGCAACTCGTCCCCTGCCATGCAGGGTTCTGAAGTGTGGGTCAGCCCCCTTCACTAGCCATGTGTGTGTTTGACAGGCAGGAAGTCAGTCAATGGTTTCCAATTTCTTCTTCTCCAGTGCTTGGGAGTAAACACCTCCCTCAATGGTCAAGTCCTGCCTTGGCCTTGGGGCAAACTGGCTCCCAGTAAAGACAATGGAGGCTCACCACTGCAGCCTACACTGGTTCTGGGTGGTTTGATGTAGATGCCCACAACTTATGCATAGGTGTATCTCCTTCCGCTCTCCAGGCGCTACGTCTTACAGCGTCCCTCGCAGCGAAAAAGAGATAATGGCCGAGATCTACAAGAATGGCCCAGTGGAGGGAGCGTTTTCCGTGTACGAGGACTTCCTCACGTACAAGTCTGGTAAGCATGGCACGTGCGCCTTGGTGTGTTCTAAGCAAATGCTTCACAGGCCATGATGGTCACTGGTGAATAGAGGAGATGGGAGTTGCTAGCCCCAGCCGCAAGGTAGCAGCCCTGTGTTGGGTTATGAAGGAAGTCAGGCCGTGATCATGAGCATCCTCTGTTGGCCTTTAAAGTTGATGTGTTGGATAAACACTGTACATCCAGTAAGGCAGATGATGCTCTGTTTAGTTACATTCCTGGCCCTCATCATTGTAAATTGTTCGGGGAACCCCAGGAGGAAGTTGAGTCAGATTTGAAAGGGCAGCCTTTGATTTGATATACCAAACATGGGCACCGCTTGGAGAGGCTTTCAGCCATAGCTTTGGCAGATCAGTGCTGGATTCCTGGAGGCTTGGTGTCGCTGAAAATCAAGCCTAAATTAGACAATCAAAACTAACAGATCAACACAACCAAGTGCTTTGCTTAAGGACCCACAGCAGGTTGCTGCCCCAAGCGTGCCCTGAAATCTGGATTCCTAGTTCAACGAGGCTGTGCTACTTCCTGCGAATAATTCCTCACTCCCATGCTCCTCTCCTTCAGTTATCTTTGAACATGGATTGAAAACATGTATCTACTTTATAATAGACTTAGCTGTTCACTGGGGAAAGAACACCAGAAACACCATGAGGCTGTGTTCAGTTCTGTATTGGTTGTGAGCTGTCACAACTTCTCGTGTGCATTGAATAGCTTTCTCAAAAATGTTTGTTGGTTGTTGAAGTTACATACATTGATTTAACCCCTTCCCTCCCCCACAAAAAATCCCCCATTTTGTTCTTTTTCTCTTGGTGCTTGGGTGTCATAAGAACTTAAAATAGAATTGGTGTCTTCCTCACTTTAAGTCCCCTTAAGTGGAGTCTGCAGCAGGAAATCCTGGCTTGGCTGTGGCATCTAGCTTCTTGTCTCCTGCAGGTGTTTACCAGCATGTCTTGGGAGAAGAGGTTGGCGGCCATGCCATTAGAATTCTTGGCTGGGGCGTAGAAAATGGCACTCCCTACTGGCTGGCTGCGAACTCCTGGAACACTGACTGGGGAGACAATGGTGAGCAATCAGGAAAAGCTTCAGAGCAGCCGAGAATTGTCAATTTGTTTCCCTTTCTACAATTGTGATCTCCCCATCTTAAACTGCAGCATAGCTGTAGCTCTCATGGGAAGCAGGAGGTTAGAGAAGATCTTTTTTCTAGCAGGCTGGATAGCAATAGCCAGAATGGATCCTGTTTTTGTTGAGCAGAAAGGCACTGATCCAGGTGATAGAGCCTGGTTCTAACCTTGTGTTCTGTGCCTGACAATGGAAACACCGTGGCTAAAGTAAGTTGGGAAGGGAAGGGTGGAGTGGCTAGGACACGAGTGAGTGGTCAAGAGTTCTGGGTTGACTTCCTGGCTGCACCACACTCCTTGTGATTCTGAGCCAAGCAGTTCTCTTCCCTCTGAGCTCCCTTCTAGGGGCTGGGAGAAGATAAATCCCTTGGTTGTGAGGCACTTTGTGGCTCTCATTGCCACAATAGAAGAATCTAGACCGAGCGACCATCCTGTAACAGAGCATGGATGGGGAGCTGATCTCTATTTTCACAGATGTAGCTGAGTGTAACAGGGAGCCTCAGCAAAAATGCAGTAACTGAGCATATACCTTCTTGTGTAGGCCAGCCGAGTACCTTCAGGATGCCTACCTAAAAGGAATTCAAGCATTCACACCACTGGGCAACTTTGATGCCTCTCTGAAAATAAGAGCTCCTGAGAGGGTGTGAGACCTTTTTTCCTCTCCAAGAGGGATTAACGACTTTCTCTTAATCTTTCCAGGTTTCTTTAAAATCCTCCGAGGCCAGGACCACTGTGGAATCGAATCCGAGATAGTGGCTGGCATTCCCAAAACAGAACTGTATTGGAAGAGGATCTAATCCCAGGGTTTGAGTGCCACCGAGGCAATCAAACCACAAATAATCACGCCTCTGATTCTGATTCTTTTACTAGGAGCAGGCTGGGTGCGGAGCCTGCACACTTGAGACTATTGTTGAAGCTACTTAAAGCCTTTTATTTTGTTTGTGTGGTGGGGATGAAGGAGCTTTCTGTATTGATGAACTGGCTGCCTTCTCTCTGCTGGAGATCTGCTTTCAGGAGGGTGTGTGGCGTGACCCCACACACATTCCCTTCTCAAAGGACTGAGATAGGAGCAGGGTGTCTCTTCTCCCTCACTCCAGTATTGGGGTGACTGATCAACTCTTCCCAGCCTGGTTCGGCAAACCCTATTTTCCAAGCCTGGACAGAGCACTCACTCTGTTTTGGGAATATGATAGGCCACGGTCCCTGCACTGCCAGGATAGCTAGTGGGTCTCTTCCATCTCTGCTGCGATGCATACAGCTGTTACTTTGTGCTCATCCCCAAGTTTGACTTCCACACTGCAATGTGCCTAGATTCTCGGAGTGAGCATGGGCAAATCCTTGTGTATGTACTTGAGCAAACTCATGCCTAGGTTGATTTGCTGTGTCCTGAGTGAGGGAACGTCCTCAGGCCGTGCTGCTGACAGATGGGCTGGCTCGCTGTGGAGTAGAACAACGCCCTTCTGCAATATCTTCCCCTGGTCTTTGATCTATTTCTTAAAAACCACTTGGCTCCTCAGCCACTTGCTACAGGTGTTAAGTGATGGCAGGTCACGGGCCTGCTCCATGGACGCCTCGCTGTTCTGTCCTGTGCTTTAGTGACTGCACATTTGAATTCACAGTGGGGAGGGGTCTGATCTACAGACTTGCCCGTGTAGGGAACTGGCACTATGGACGTAGCTTTCTAAAGCAGCTCTGAGTAATGCATTCCCGTCGGGTGGTGGTGGTGGGGGGCGAGACCCCGTACCTGAGGGTCTGCGATGCAGTAATGGGTCTCAACTCATGTTTGAAAACCACTGGTCTGACATGTACCAACAGAAATGGAGCTCCATGGAAGTGCATCGGGGAAGGTTTTGTAGCAGGGACCAGTTAATCCACAATGTTTAGCAAGCACACCCCAGGTGGTGGTGGGCTGTGTGGATAAGCCCTGATTTAGGTAACTCGCTTCACGTGCTTGCTCCTTGAAGCTTGCGATGACTGACTTTTAGCTTTATTTGCACACAGCCATGTTCCTTGGGGGCCAGGCTTTTTTAAAATGGAAATCCTGTTATTGTAAACAGGTGAGTTGAGAATAGGAAGGGAAAAGGTGGTGGAGGGAGGAACACCCATGCTGGGGAGGTGGTGTGGTACGGGTGCAGATAGACAGCTTGAGTGTTCTTGGTTAATGGCCAGGGCAGGTTCTTCTACTGGATAAAGGCCGTGTTCATGGATTGAGTAACCCTGGAGTCACCCGGCTAGATGAGCATCTTATGTTTAAATATGGACTAACTTCTGTTGTAATCGCCTAATCGCAACATGGCTTCAGTCTAGCTGAATGGAATTGTGCCAATAAAAGACTTCTCCAAACTCTGCCTTTGATCTTGGAGACAGTAAACGGAGCCAGTCCGCAACGGGGCCTCACTATGGTTTAAAGCTGAAGCGTAGCACGGGTGAAAAGGTCAGATTTCCTGCTCACTCTTTGCAGGTAAGGGGTGCCTTCCCCAAGGGGGTGGCTGCTCTACCCCTGTGCAAGCTGTAAGGGTCTGGTGGGCTCACGCCTCTCTTCACTTGTCCTCAACACCCCTCTGACATTGTAAACAGGGATCACAGCATTTCCCAGAGGATGGGAGAAGCCTGCAGCCCAGGGACTAGCTCCACCAAGGGGATTTTAGACTACATTGAAGTGCGGAGGGGAAACCAGAGCCTTGAGTTTTAGGTACTCAGACACCCCACCTCTCCTGTGCTGGATTCACCTCAGCCAACATGCTGAGCCGGGGCAGTGCCTAACCTAGTCCCTAGGAAGGGATGGAGGCACAGGGGAGCAGGATTTGAGGTGTCTGAGTTAGGCTGCAGCAGAGTGGGGACTTGAGCCCTAAATGCTGGCTTTAGGGGGCTGGAGAATAGCAACTGTGAGCTGGCAGCCCCCTAAAATGGGTTGGGGTGGACAGGGCTCGGCTTACAGGAGACTTGAACTGCCATTGGAGAGCCCGTTCACATCTGCAGGCTCCTGCTTGGTATTGCTAGGCCCGGCTGGCTGGGGAGGGATGGGACTGCTGTTCTGGGAACCTCCCCCCATAGGATGCTCAGTGTCTGAGGCTGGGAGCCTAGCACTGAGGGGAGCAGGGCCAGCTGTACAGAGGTCCCTCCCAAGAACTACTTCTAAGAAACTTCCCAGGGTGGGTACAAGAAGCTGCTGCTGGGGACAGCATCCAAGGGTGGCAATCCCTTCCCTCCCACTAGCCAGATTCCAGTGGTAACACCAGAATCTATGATTTTCACAGCTGTGAATTTGGTAGGACCCCATCCATTGTCTGAACAGCCTCTGCTGCTCCTGCATAGAGAAATTGTATAGATGCTGCCTGAAAAGAGACTTCTGCGTGGAAATTTCTGCTTGAATGACTTTTAGAAAAATTCCAAAGGGGTAGCCGTGTTAGTCTATTGTAGAAAGTCAACAGAGTCCTGTGCCACTTTTAAAGACTAACAGATTTATTTATCGCATGAGCTTTCATGGGAGAAGATCCCACTTCGTCAGATGCTTTGAAGATGGGAAAGTTACAGAATGGGAGGAAATTAAATGCAGGGGAGTGTATGACATAGCATCAGGTCAGCCTGTAACAGCAAATCAAAATAGGTGTTAGGATTCAAACACTGGGGAACAGCAACTTTCCCATCTTCAAAGCGTCTGACGAAGTGGGATTTTCTCCCACGAAAGCTCATGCGATTAATAAATCTGTTAGTCTTTAAAAGTGCCACAGGACTCTGTTGACTTTTCGAAAAGTATCCAGTCATGATTTGCAACTTGCTGGAGAATCTAGCCCGTCCTTACCAAAGGTGTTCCCAGGGCTCGTTACCTGCCTATTAAATTCAGGCAGAGCCTAATTCCTACATTTATCTAGCTTGGGCAACCAGTCACTCATCTGCCATGGTGAAGAACCTAGTTACAAAATATGTTTCCCATATAACGAGGGAGCAAGATACCACCCACCCTGTAAGCAATGTAACTTGAGCTCCATGAATCTTACAAGAGGCCTGGCCCCTCTCCTATGGTCTTTGCTTTCTCCAACGTGTAGGAATGTTCACCCAAGAAGAACAATCTTTTTATTGCACAAAATGTTTCCTGTTAATAGCTTCACCCCTGTCCAACAAGGCTTCACGAGCTTGCAGAATAATGGTAGGTGAGGGCTTTTTGGCAAAGAACACCATTTATTTTTTATACAACTGCACACTCAGCACACTGTTTAACATACTGTGAATTAAGCACTCTACACTGGGAACCATGGAGTGGGGATCCTGGCAGGCTCTGCTCCTACTTGCACTAACCTTTACACCCACCCAAAAGCCTGACTTTTGTGGAGGCCATCCCCTTAACTTCCCCTGACTACCTCTGCCACAAGGGGAGCACATTTACAATGCCCGGTGCTGCTGCTACGGGAAAGCTTGGCGCTTGCTTTCGGGGAACCAAAGGTTTAGGGTGCAGGGGAGTTGCTTCCTTTAATAGCAGCACTAAACAATAGCTCCTGAGCCTCTACTGCAGGCCCACGCCCTACGCTGTTAATGAAGCAGAGGAGTCACCTGGCCCATGAAAAAACCACAATCCACAATGTAATAGGAGATGGGGCAAGTGTCCTTTCCTTAAATGAACTTACCTCTGTTCAAAAACACAGCTTCAAAAGGTGAGCTGGGCTAGCTTATGGACTAAGGGGGGAGTGCAGCTGGCTAGGAGTCAGCGGAGGTGCTTTCCCTCTGAGCAGAAAGGGAACAGGGCTTAGACCTGCTGTGCAGCTGGCTTCTTGAAGCCAGCTCTCCTGTTTCTGCACTTAGTGGGAACAGCTTTAAAGCCTGTTTTGAAGCAGGTTGGAGGGTTTTCTGCAGACCAGAAAAATGGGCTGTTTCCTCCCTGAAGGGTCTTCAGCACAAACCTTGTGAAGGCAGCTACCCACTGCCTAGCAGCAAGATACAGCTGAGGGCCACACTCGTCTGTCACAGGCTGAAGAATTTCCATTCTTGTCCCCAGAGTGGGGCACTTCGTGTTACAGGACCTGGAAGCAAGGGTACCTATTTTCTGGGGGCTCTGATGAGCCAGTGTCTGGGAGGGCCCAGCTGGGCTGTGTCAGAACCAGCTCTTTATTCCTGTAGGGAAGGTCAAGAGCAAGTGCCTCCCTTTAAGTCAGAGGCATAAAGGCACCTTCGCTCCACAGCCAGTGTGAGAACAGGCCCTGGGTAAAAGGGATGTTGCTGTAGCCCTAGAAGACAGTGGCATGTGATTAAAGGGAGTCTGGTTTCAAAAAAGCAGCAGTTGTGGTCACCCCTCTTCTAGAGCCAGTTACTTACCCCTCTGAGGATACCTGCGTCTTCGCACTGTTCTGGTAGCCAGGGCAGAACGCAAACAGAGGGAGGAAAATCTCCAACATTCCCATTGTTTGCTCTGACTCAAGACCTGCCTCTGCTCAGCAGGCAGCTTGTATCTTCCCTTCACGCTTATTGGGGGAGGACGGTTTACTTTTTCCACCCAGGAGGGCCAAGAGGGCCCTCACTGCATGGCTTGATGGGAAATGCCAGCCCTCAGGGTGGATCAGGGGCCACTTTTTATATCCCAAATCTCTCAGCAGATGGCTTATTACTCACTGGCAGTACAACTGTATTCATGCCACACAAGGATCATTACCAATCTTTGTCACCCAAATCTCTCCGCATGGTTTCACTAGCTCAGCTTTTGTTGAGAAATAAGTTTTGGACCAACCACAAGTACGAATCACTGCCAGTTACTAGGATTTCAAGACGCTGAGTAAACATCTTTCAGCTTAAGCACTCTTGAAACTACAATTAGGATCTGACCTGAAAGCCAAATCCACCTTCTTGGAACAGTTCTATTTCAGGCTGGCATCTCCGCACGATTCTTTAGAACACGGCGGGGGAGGCCCAGAACTTAGGCACTTGTCTCTCTACGGCAGGGCCACCAGCAATTTAGAGAAAGGGCCAGAAAGCAGCCAGATTTTGCCTCGGTGAACTGAAGGTTCATCCAGTTTAAGGAATGGGGGCTTCCAAGATGTCTGACTCAAGCTCAAAATGTTCAGTTGCTGAGCAACTAAGAGATGCAGGTAGGAACCTTCCCTCCACCCCCACAAAGAACAGGAGAGGGAGAACCCAGCTCACATCACACAAGGTTTTACAGGCAGAAAGTGTCAAACTCCCATGAGAAAGAGGCAATTAAAAAAATATCATGGCTGGAATCCAGGTAAGTCTCCCACAAAGAGCGACGGTGAGACTCCAGGGTCTTGCTTGTAACTTGTTCATCTGAACAATGACAGCAGCTAAGTCTGTCTACCAGCCGCTAGGTGGGGGCCAACCAACACCTTCAGACTTGCCTGTGCATTCACAGCTTCCAGGGCCCAAACCAGTTTGGAATCCCACAGGCAGCAGATCCAATGGGAAAGAGACAGGAACCAGTTCCCAGCATTATCCAACCCCTGAACTTCACTCTTCCCATCAACCCTCAGTTCTCACTGGCCTGCACGTACTCCTCAGATGCCTTTGACATCGCACTCAGATACTGCCAGCTCAGCGCTGCCAAAATCATGGCACACGAGAGGTAGATGGGGGAACAATGATTACGGGACACCATGGTGCCATTGGGCAAACTCATTGCTCGGATAGAGACAATGATCTGTTGAGTCTTGTTAGAAGAAGGGTCTGTGCTTGGGACCTTCTGATAGATCTGGAAAGAGAAAACCCCTGGTTAGAAAGTAACCCTGAGTAGAGTCCTGCAGCTCCGCAGATACCCGCTTCTTATCCGCAGATATCCACATCCTCGGGTGCAAACGCAGATATCCGCAGACTCATTGCTGCGAATTGTGGCTCGGGGATGGATACTATTTGTATCTGCTCACGGCTGTACGTGCAGAGAGCACCGTTGCTCTGCCCAGAACATCTGATTGGTTACAGCTGCAGCCCTGACTGAATCCAGGGGCCAGTCCAGGTGGAGTAACAGTTGCTCCCTCTCCTCCCACTGCCGGCCACTCCCCACAGCACCAAACAGCTGAGTGATCTCAGCAGCCCCCGTTTCACATAGGCAACCCCGGTGACGTAAGAATTGCTCAGATCTGGGCTAGCCGGGGCTCTGAACAGCATCGGGCTTTTACTGGCTCAGCTGGGTCCTGGGTCCCGCCCCCAGCTGTCCATCAGTCTCTGACTCCAGACTGTGAGAGCCAGAGCCCAGCCCTTCAGAGCTAGTGTTCAGTTTCAGTGGTCAGTCCCCACCTCCACTGATCAGCTGAGAAACTGCAGCAGCCCAGACTGCCCAGCCCAGCCCATCCTAGGCAGAATAACAGTTGCTCAGATCGGAGCCAGCGAAGACTCTGAAAAACACTGGGAGCTGTTGGCAACTCTCTCCCCTCTCAGCTGTTCCTCGGGCTCCCTGAACCTAGCTCGCCAGAGCCCACGCACATCAGCTGATGATGGGCAGCTGCTTCCCCCCTTTGCTGGCTGCCAGCCTCCCAATTTGATTGAATGAATAACCTTGCCCAGGCTGAACAGCTGAGTGAACTGATCTTCACTCTAGTAGGTGGAATAACCGGATGATCAGGGCCATCAGGGCTTTGAACAAACAGTATTGGGAGCTGCCGGCTAGTGCCACCCCTCTGCCCCCTTCCTCCGGCTCTGTGGGAGGCAGCTGCTGCTCTCTAACAATCCAGCTGCCCCAAAAGAAAACACGGAGGTTGCACCAGGATCCTTAGGCCTCTCTATAATGTTGTTTAAAATAAAAACAGTGTGTGCACATTTACTAAGCCCCTGCTTTTAAGTTGTTACATTACAGAGCACACACAGGCAGGAACACAAACCAGTGTAATGACGAGGAGCCGAGCAAGCAGAGCGGAGCTGCTGCAAGGCGGGAGCGGGGCGGTTGTGGATACCCATAAAACATGGAGATGCGGATTGCGGGTCGGATATGTGCTTACATGTCTTGGATATGGATCGGTTGCGGGTCCACAATTTTTGTATCCACGCAGGGCTCTAACCATGAGAACACCACACACAATTCCTAGGATAATATATAGCTTTTGTGCAGGAGGTGCTATGGATCAGAACTATCTCGCGTGACCATAGAGGATAAATTCATCACCAGGGGGTCAGTCTTGTAAAGGAGTTCAAGCCTCATTAGTCAGAACTTGGTTTTAACCTTCATTAACCCTGCTGGAATTGTGTTATAGGGGCAGCTACAGCCCTGCACAGGAGTCTAGTATATGGAATCTCACATTAAAATGGTTTTTGCTTGGAAACTTTGCTAACCACTCCAAACCCCAGTGCGGACAGGCTGTAAATGTGTTGTCGTAAGACCTAGATAGTCTTTAAAAGTGCCACAGGACTCCTTGTTTGTTTTGCTGAACATATATGAGTTCACCAAACTGTCAAAGAAAATGAAATATCCCCCATTAAGTTTACACAGTAGAATACTGTACATCTATACAAACAAGCGTATGGGTATATATAATCCCATATGTTATACAATTCCGTATAAAATCTGAACATATGAGTGAGGACGGATCTACACTGGCAGTTTGATTGTCTCCACAATTGTGGCTTTCACTTCCGCAAAAGGCATAATTAGATCCCTTGAAAACAGAAAAAATGGCTTTTCTACTAAATTGGGAAGTGCTAACATCTCTGGAGAACAAACTCTGGACTATAAGAATTTACAGCTTCAGAGAAGAAAAAGGCTTTTTCCCAGATTTTACTACCTCAAACTTTATCGTAGAACATCTTTTAGCCAAGGCAAAGTAGCTGTTGCTGAACTGATGAATCAGGGGGTTATAATGGAAAGCTAGTTTAGCCAGAACAACAGAAGTCAGCAGATTAAAAAAGGAAAAGTGGTATCTGAATATCAGTCTTTCAAACCCAGCCACCAAACCTACCTCTTCCACATACTGGTACATTACTGCCTTGACGGCCTGTATGTTGGTGGCATCCATCATTAAAGTGACAGCTTGTCCTTTCCGAATCTTCACCACTCCCCTGAAGACCTGTTTGTTGTTGTAACAGGCAGCGAGCGTGGCAATGGCCATCACCTAGGGAGAAATGACAAAGAGCATTTACTTTCTGTGCTTGCAGGCCCTATTAACGTTAGTGAGAGCAGCATGCATATCTGAGAGTCATCATTCTCAGCCTCTCAACACAAAGCAATAATTCAAAATGCGTGGTGATCTCCATTCTGAATACATCTACCTGAGAGACAGATAGGGCTAGCATAAACACTGTATAGAACAGAAAATCAGCCAGCCCCAAAAGGGTGGAGGTGGGAGGAAGATGAGGCAATGAAAATATCCAGTTCAAACATCTGGAGACGTTAACCAACCTGTGGAATAGCACAGAAGTTGAAGACACTTTGGTTCTTCAGTCTAGATAAGTACGTGAGAACATCGGGGACGTGATGCAATGCGTTTGTGATCAGTTCATTCATACACTGGACAGCCACGTCTATGTTCTCTGGCTTGGCGAGATCAGAGAGCTTCTTGACATATCTGCTCCACACCTGGGAAGACCAACAGTGCACAGTAACTCAGCATTGTAGCATCTGCCAGATATTCCTACGGGGCCCTGCATCCTAAACTGTCTTAACACCAAGATCTTACGACTGCACTTAATTCTTGTCATCAGACCTTGTTACCATCAGAAGAAAGACCCTTAACTCATGGTTCACTCAGGCCTACAGTTCCACTGAGTCCCCTTACAGCAGCCTTTCCAATAAGTTCCAGAGAGGGAGCCGTGTTAGTCTAGCAAAACAAACAAGGAGTCCTGGGGCACATTTAGAAACTAACATTTATTTATCGCATGAGCTTTTTGTGGGCGAAAATCCCACTTCGTCAGATGTTTTCCACTAAGACACACTGGGAAAGAGAGATGCCAACTGCGAGGGGAGAGGTAAAGTTTTGAATAGACACATGGATCCCATTTTCGTGAGCAAATCTGACCCAGTTGCTAGTTTGGAAGTTAAGCGTCCATGCCTGATTCAAAGAGGCACTTACACACATGAATAACCCCAAAGAGTGAGTACTGCACCGATAACAGGCTTAGTGTTACACACGTGTGCAAATGGTTTCCTGGACTGGGGCTGGAGTAGCACAGGCCTGGGGTTATGAAGATGTTCAAAAGCAGATTACAGGAACCCTGTAATGTTCTGTGAACAGTGCTGGTGCGTACGGCAGAACTGCATCCAAGATTGACCGTGCCAGCAGAGGTTTCTCCAGACACTCTGCTAAACAAATGCGTGACCAAGACGAATAAACACGGTCTTCTGCAGCACAGCTTTGCTCTAGGATCGGAGTGAAACAAAACCGCTTCCTCCTGGAATTTCGCGTTTGGATTTTCACAGCATGCCTGCCACACTCCGCGTGCATGGTTTATAATATCTACCGACAGATTTCACCCCTGAGGGACAGGCATACTGACAATTGTGCCTATTCAGCTATATCACTATGAGATCTCTCTGACACAAGACAAGCAAGGAGTCCTGTGGCACTAACACATTTCTTTTGGGGGTGCTGTTTGTTTTGCTGAACTATACTAACACGGCTAGCCGTTTGGAATATGACACAAGACTTTTGCACAAATCTGTCTGTAGGAAGTTAGGCAACTTTGTTTGAAAAAAACCCCCCAGCAACCTTCTGTATCGGAATAAGAACCAAAAGTAAATCCCATGAAACCAGTCTGCTGGTTAACTGTGTATCAAAGCATAACGGTATCTCCAGCCCTATTCCTTTCTGATAAGCTGCCCCCACTACAACTCTCTCACTTCCTACTGAATCATGTCCAGCTGATGTTCTCATCTAAAAGGGCTGGTTTCCTTTACCTCTCTTGGCCAGAATTCTCTTCCCTCCAGCTGGTCTTCCGCATAATCCCGAATGATGTTGGTTTTCTGAAGAAAGAGGCCCATGGAATTTGCGAGCTCTGTGTCCTGTCCTACTATAGGGTCTTCGAGCTCTGATGCAGAGAACAGACGGGAAAGGCCAATTCCCACCAGACCAGCTACATAGTGACAATACTGCAAGGAAAGGACAAAAATCAGCTGTGAAATGTCTCTCCTGGTCCATGTGGCTACATAAAAATGAGCCCAGTAGGTTATTTAATGTGTCCGTTGCGTGCCTCTTTAGGGGACTTTCCCAAGATAATTTCCATACAGTTCAATTTACCACATATCAAGCCTATTTGGATGGATGTGTCAACGGTATCTGGGGTTGATCTTTGAATACAGTGTCACTAAGCAGGAGCTCCCTGGCATGTCTGTTCATGCCCGGGCTCAACAGCCGACATCCACACACCAGGAATATGCTTCTACAGTGTGAAGTTTGCCATCGGTGTACTGCAGCCCCCAGGAAAAATAGCCAGCATGTCATTCACAGCTCTTAACAGCACATCCAAATGGAAGACCCAAACCAGAGCAGCTATTCGCATGGCCCATTTTATACAGTGCATGTTCCAGCAGAAGAGCTTCAAACCAGCATCAAGGCTTATGGTGCGTCACGGCATTTCAGCCAAAGTAGAAGACAGAACATTTTGTGTTCTTGGTGAAGGAACTAAAGGGGCAGAGTGGAAAGATGGCCCACCTAAGATTCTCATCGCTCTGATAAATCTTCATAATCACAGGTGGCCCACCAAACAGCAAGAGCCACAGTTAGCACTTTGTCCTCTATTCATCTTGGGTTCCTATGGACAGTCAGGGTGAGCATCAGCACTCCCCGGGAAAAGAAATCCATTATGGTGATGGACGTGGCAAGGGCAGAAAGCCACGCCTCCAGCCGACTTGCGCTCCCTCAACGTTCACATTGAGATTTACTTACCTTATCCCACTCCTGCTGGGACTCAACTTTCTTCTCCAAGAACTCTGCCATCCCAGCTCCCATCTTGTGACAAATATCTGCAATCACATCCCGATACACCTTGGCCAAGTTTCTGAACTCCAAGGAGATCTACAGCAGAAAATCACAAGGAAATACAGAGTGCCAAAAGTGGCATTTAGTAATCGACTAGAAAAGGAAGAAATAAATAAATAAAGATCGTGGGTCTGAGCTTGCTCCCACTGACGGTGTGGGCAAAATGTGCACAGGCTTCAATAAGAAGTTTTTCGCCTTCCTCTGTAACACAGGGCATGGCTCACCTACCGGTGAATTCTCTGTATCTTAAGTCCTTAAATCATGATTTAAGGAGGTAAATAACTCAGTCATAGGTTGGTGGCTTATTGCTGGAGTGGGTGGGGGAGGTCTTGAGGCCTGCATTTTGCAGGAGGTCAGACTAGATGATCGTACTGGTCCCTTCTGACCTTAAAGTCTCTGAGTCTATAAGAACAACTTCAAACTCCTCAGCAGACAACACAAATTCAGCATGTGCTGAAAACAAGAAGTCCTACGATCGCTGGCTGCAGTTTGTAATTTCTTGCAGGCAGTGTATCCGTGGACAGCATCATTTGAAGTTAGTGCACGAAGGAGTTATGAAATGAGCTCTCTACACCAGGAGTATCTTTCTCGAAGAGTCCCACCAAGTGAACAGCTGGTAAAACAACAAGAATGATTTCCAGTGTTTAATTGCACTGTTCTCTATGGGCTCCCCGAGGCCCAGGTCTCCCAGACTTCAGCATGCACAGTATTTCACACCATTTGAGACCTGAAGGGACCATCATGACCCTCTACTGTGGCTTCCTGCACATCACAGGCCAGGCAATACTGAGCAATGATTCCAGCCCAACCATTTGTACCTCTTTTAAAGCATCCAGCCTTGATTTAAAGGCTCCATGTGATGCAGAGTCATCACATCACTACTTTCACTGTTAATGTGCCTCTCATTTCCAGTCCGCACTTTGATGACATCCACTTCCAGCCATTTCATTTATTTATGCCTTTGTCTGCTAGATTAACAATGGTTTCAAATTACAGCTGGGGAGATCGAGGCTGGATATTAGGAAAAACTTTCTCACTAGGAGGGTGGTGAAGCATTGGAATGGGCTATCTAGGGAGGTGGTAGAATCTCCATCTTTGGAGATTTTTAAGGCCTGGTTAGACAAAACCCTGGCTGGGATGATTTAGTGGGAGTGGTCCTGCTTTTTAGCAGGGGGTTGGACTAGATGACCTCGTGAGGTCCCTTCCATCCCAATGACTCTATAATTAAAAAGCACGGCGGCATCAGAGCTCTTCTCCCTGTGTGGGTAATTAATCAATGTTCAAGCAATCTCTTAGCATTTTAGCCTCTTTCAGTTAACTAAGACTCCAGAGTTTCGTGGCTTGCCAGTAAGATAGGAGTCAGTTTATTAAAGTACATTTCAGTTATGCACAAAGCTAGTTTGACTGTGAACTGTCATTCGGGAAATTGTGCTACAAGCTCTTTGTATTTATACGGCCACCTCATTGTCTGGCACCTGCGTGCCTCGGCTTCTGCACAGTGCAATGGAAGTGTAAATGAGCGTGGTTGCAAATCAGTTTAGATTTTCCAATTAGTGATTATTTTAACACTAAAGGTGCGTCTACACTTGTAAATTAAGTCAACTTAGCCAGGGTAGACGCAGATTAGCCCTAAGTCGACTTTAAGTCGACTTAAAGGACCCCCAGGGCTCCCCCACTGACCTCCTTGCCAGGGTGGCTGGCACAGTCAGAGCCTGGCATGCCCACCCGTAGGGCAGGACACAGCCCTGACCTCCCCGCTCCTATGCCCTGCAACTGTCCCTGTCCTGCTCAGCCCCCATTTTACCCTGGTACAATGGGGCAAATGCTGAACCCCCAGCACTTTGGAAGGGGTGTCCCCCCGCCACCGTGGACCAGTCCCAGGTCCACCTAGCCCCTACAGGTCGACCTAGGCGTCCAGTGTGGACGCTCTAAGTCGATTTGGCAAGGTCTACTTTAAGTTGACCTAATTTTATAGTGCGGACATGCTAAGTCGACTTAACAAAGTCGACTTATTTGGCCAAGTGTAGACATAGCCTAAGAGGCATTGGGTGAAAATTTCACAAGCACCTTAGGGACTTGGCCCCTAAATGATTTACCCCTCGTCATGTTTTTGCATTTCCTGACTGCAGTTTTAATAATGCTTAGTGCTGCACTACAACACGCAATGTTTTGCATTTAATTCCCTAGGTTTGGCTCTGTTATGCACTGGCCAGGCATATCCTCAGAATTATAAACAAGTCTTTACAAAGAAAAGGCAAGTGGCAGAACCAGGCAATGAAATATTAGATGATGGGGAACATAAAGTTTATGAGAGCTCTGTGGTGCTTATAAAACTAACAAATTTATTAAGGCGTAAGTTTTCCAAGAAAGCCTCTGCCTTAATAAATTTGTCAGTCTTTATAAGTGTCACAGGATTCCCTCTTTATTTTGCTGAAAGCACTAACACAGCTCCCCCTCTGGAATTTATAAGAACCGCTGTCCTTTTCTTTTCCTTTCAGTGTATTCTGCATGAAACTTAAATTATCTCTCAGCTGCTATTTCTACAATATACCTAAGTGTTTAACAGTGAATACAACAGAGCTGACCTCTTCCTGCCAGCCATAACAGTAACAGCGAAACATTTGGGGGCTAACATTTTCCCTTCTGTGCTCACACACTTTAGGCTGAAGTTCTAAACGTGTAGGTTGAACCGCTAGCTCAGCAAGGATTGGATTCTCATCGTTTCCAAGGCAGGGGAAAGGGATCACTATGATGATCTCTTCTGACCTCTCGCATAGTACAGGCCAAAGGCTTTTACTCAGTAATCCTGCAGCGAGCCCCATAACTCTTGGTTCACCAAGGTCATGAGACACTGGTCTTGATTTTAAAACTTCAAGTGACCGAGTGCACCACATCCCTGGTTTACTTATTCCAATGGTTAATTGGCCTCACTGCTTGAAGTGTGCATCTCATTTTCAGATGGAGTTTGTCTAGGATTCCCTTTCAGCCACTGAATCTTGTTATGTCTTTGTTTGCTAGATTACTGTCCACAGTGTCATGCGTCTTCTCTCTCTACAGGTATTTAGAGACTGTGAGTGAATCACCTCTTAACCTTCTCTTTAAGCGGGAGGTCGTTCTCCTTAGCTTAAGCGCCTCATAAGAAAGCAACAGAGCCTCTTGTTTTAGGCTTGAATTAATCTCTAGCTATTAAAAGGTCAGAAGGCAACCCAACATAGGCACAGAGTATCCCACATCTGCTTACTGCAGGGTTCCTGCACATTCTCTGAAACACGGATTATAAAACCAGAGGATTTATATCCTCTCTTCTGAGCTCCGGCTTAACACTGGCTATAGGGCTTTGCTGAACTATTTCCTGTTTGAACTAAACAAGCGAGGAGTCCTGTGGCACTTTTAAAGACTACCACATATATTTATCGCATGAGCTTTCATGGGAGAAAATCCCACTTCGTCAGACGCTTTGAAGATAGGAAAGTTACAGAGTGGGAGGAAATTAAATGCAGGGGAGTGTATGACATAGGATCAGGTCAGGCTGTAACAGCAAATCAAAATAAGCATCAGGTCAGGCTGTATTTTGATTTGCTGTTACAGCCTGACCTGATCCTATGTCATACACTCCCCTGCATTTAATTTCCTCCCACTCTGTAACTTTCCTATCTTCAAAGCGTCTGACGAAGTGGGATTTTCTCCCACGAAAGCTCATGCGATAAATAAATCTGTTAGTCTTTAAAAGTGCCACAGGACTCTGTTGTCTTTCTACAATAGACTAACAGGGCTACCCCTTTGGAATTTGACAGCAAATCAAAGCAGTCGTTAGGATTCAAAGAGTGGAGTACAGCAATTAGCAGGGAGGTGGAGGGAGTGGGAGACAAGGAAAGCAACACGGCCTGTTATAATGGGAAAAGAACCCACAGGAATGAAGACAAGGTGTGGAAGGTTTTCAGGTCCTGATCTCCATTCTAGCCTGTGGATGGATGGTTCGTCTAGCTAAGATTGTGGAAATTCACAAAAACAAGATGGAATCCAGGGCCAACTGAGCAAGTCAGCTGTCCTTGCATGCTCCGTTTAGCCATAGCAGCAGCCATTGCTCATTATCTGGCTAATTCATCCCCCCCCCACCTCCCTCCCAAGGCTGGAAGGAACTCCTTTTATGGCCCATTGTGAAAGCTAATGATCCTTTGATGGGCCATCAAACCAGCTAGACTGGATATACGCAATTATTCTAGGAGCACACTCATTTGAAATCCAGATGGACAGTTGTATCTATATCTTCAGATATACAGATGTTACCTGAACATAAACAATACTATCATATTTGGCAAATTATAACCTTTCCAACAGTACCGAACATGGCCTATCTGGCACAAATTGTTGAAATTTTGCAGTATTGATATCTGTACTATACAGGGTCATCCTAATCCAGGGAGCATTACAATGGGTTTGTCAGTCTAACAGGCAGAGGTGTAACAAGATCTAATAGTTGGAAGTCTAAGCTAAACACCACAAACAAGGAGTCGTGGGGCACTTTTAAAGACTAACATGTATTTATCGCCTGAGCTAAACAAAGTCAAATTAGAAAGAAGGTGTAAATTTGTAATAATGAAGGTAACTGATCATTGGAACAATTTACTAGATGTGGTGGTGGATTCTCCATCACAGGCAACTCTTCAATCTAGGTTGGATCTTTTCCTAAAAAATGTGGCCCAAAGCGTCTGATGAAGTGGGACTGTCTCCCACGAAAGCTCATGCGATAAATAAGTGTGTTAGTCTTTAAAAGTGCCACAGGACTCCTTGTTTGTTTTGCTGAACTAGACTAACACAACAGAGTCCTGTGGCACTTTTAAAGACTAACACATTTATTTATCGCATGAGCTTTCGTGGGAGAAAATCCCACTTCGTCAGACTAACACAGAACTTGTCTTCATTCCTGTTTCTCTCACCACTGGATCAACTCATCTGCAACTGAAGCTGTGAAACAAAGAACTGAGAAGTTCCAGAGGGGTGGCTGTGTTAGTCTAAGGCCTTGAACACACTACAGAGTTATTGCGCGGGAAGGCTCCTTACTGCGCGATAACAATCAAAGCGTCCACACACAAAGCTTCTTGTTGCGCGGCAACAGCCCTCTTGCCACGCAACAGGTAAACCACCCCAAACGAGGGTGGTAAGGCTTACAACTGTTCCGTGGTACAGCCTGTGTGGACACTTCTTCCACAGTTGACAGCCTCTGGAAATGTCCCAGAGTGCCAAACCCGGCCACTCTGGGACACTGGAGCTGTCAAATATGTCAATTTCACAGCTCTAGCTGAGCAGTGAAATTGACATATTAAAACTGCCAGATTCGAAGGCTGGGGGATTGGCCCTGGGGCTGAGCTAGGGGGCTGGCCTGAACCAGCTGCCCTCGCCGG
Organism: Pelusios castaneus; assembly: GCA_007922175.1. Classification (NCBI taxonomy): domain Eukaryota; kingdom Metazoa; phylum Chordata; order Testudines; family Pelomedusidae; genus Pelusios; species Pelusios castaneus. Next base: position 1,173,656 of record ML685829.1, read on the forward strand.
CTCGGGCCACCCCCCTCGTCCAGCTGCAGGGCTTCGGGTGCTGGCTGGGGCTGCGGCCCTTGTGCAACGCAGCCCCTGCCGCCACCTGAAGCCCCCTATCTCAGCCCCCAGGCTTCGGGTGGCGGTGGGGACTGCGTGCTTAAGCGCTGCAGCCCCCGCCGCCACCCAAACCCCTGCAGCTGGAGCCCGGTGGGTGGCAGGGCTCCGCCGAGAGTGGAACCCCTCCACCCAGCAGGCTCCAGGGAGCTCAGGTGGCCAGCAGCTGAAGCGGGCTCTCAAGCCCCCCGCCGGGCCCGGCTGTGGGGCTCGGCAGCCCGGGCGTGGGTCTCAAGCCCCCCAACGGGGGTCTTAAGCCCCCCCTCACCTCCCTGGCTCAGCTGCCTGGTGGCTGGAGCCCCACCAGGGGAGCTGGAGCCCCTGCAGCCTGGGCAGCCGGGCATGGCTGAGCCAGGGCTCAGCTGCTGCTCAGCTCACCGGCGGCAGCTGAGTCCCAGTCCACCTGAGCCCCAGCCACAGGACTGTCTTTTCGGCTGGCAGGGCAGTGCATGGTGGGATAGGTACCCATCATGCACTGCTCCTTGTAGCTAAAACTGAAAGGAGCGAGTGAACGCTCCTTTCGCTAGAAGGAGTGCTGTGTGGACGCACTCAAGCGTTATAATTATAACGCTTGCTTATCCCGCAATAAAAGTTATTGCAGGACAAGTCTGTAGTGTGTACATAGCCTAAGTTAAACAACACAAACGAGGAGTCCTGGGGCACTTAAATCTGCATATGAATTCCAATTCTGCAGTTTCTCTTTGAAGCTTTGCTTTGTAATTCACTTGTTTAAGTACGGCTATTAACAAATCATCAATGGAGTGAGCACAGAGACTGAAGCATTCAGTAACCCATCCAGGTACAGCACACGCCTGCAAACTACAGATTTAGTAAGAATCTGATTTTTTTAATTATATTTTATATACAATATATTTGCTTCGACTACTTAACTTTTTTCTTATTTTTTGTTTCTTTCCTTTTCTAACAAACCTTTAGTTTGGATTGGCTGACAGACTGGTATTTTGGGTTAAGATCCAAACATGCACTGATATGGTAATGTGGCTCATCTTCTGGGGATGGGGAGAATCTTTATGGGAAAGGCAATAGAGTTTTAATAACTTATCTCTTTATTAGACCTAGCTGCTAACTGGGAGGCCAGAGACTAAATTTCAGTAAAGGGAGTTGTGTATTTTTTTTGTTTTTTTGTTTTAGCTTCTTGATAACCAGCGTGGCAGATCAGAAGCATTGTTTGTAACTGTTCGGAGAATCTAACATCAGTGTTATCCACCAGGTGGGGGGGAGGGGGCGGGGAAGCTATCCTTTTGCATCCTGCATTGGCATTTTCAGGCGTGCTACCATAGGCACGCACAGGTCACAGCCATTAACAAATTTGTCTTTCCCAAAGACACTTAGGGTGTAATTTACTTACAGCCTATAACTTTCCCTTTGTTGGGATGGATATAGACTGAGCTTCTTGAGTCTATTATTATGTAAGGCATGATTTCCAAACATTCTTGCAGCTTTAATCTTTAATCGTTCGCATGGCTCTTCTCTGCACCCTCTCCAATTTATGAATATTTTTCTTAAATTGTAGGCAACAGAACTGGAAACAGTGTAACAGGATGGTCATACCACTGCCAAATACCCCATCTGGTACCGGCCACTGTTGGAAGCGAGAACACTGGACCAGATGAACTATGGGTTTGATCCAATATGGAAACTCCTACGTATCAAGGTGCAAAGACATTTGTAGTGGGTAATTTTAAAACCAGCAAGTTACATATTATAGCTTGAAACAAAAATCTAATGGCTCACAGTTGGGAAGTCCTCAAGAACCTGCTTGTCCTTTTCCTTGCTCTCCAGGTATCTCCAGTCCGGCTGATACAGATAGGAGTGGAAGTCATGCAACATTGGGACCTTGGTTTCTAAACTGATAGTCATATCGTCTTCTACGGTGTCCAGAGCTCGGAGAACCAGGTAGAATATGCATACAGCGTGACTGTAGAGGGAGGGAAGGATTTCCTATTACTCAGGATTACCATTTACACAGGTAAATAGTTAAAACTACCACATCACTTTTGTGAAAGCCATTTTCAAGTTAAAAAAAATATATATTTCCTGTTCTGCACCCTGGAAACTATTTCTGGTTTCTGCACACAAATCAGAGATGGGCTCAAGCCATAAAGTTCAGATGAATATTTCCAACACCTCAAACATTTCAGCATGTCAGAAGCAGGTCTTCGATTCAGGCCCATCTCTACCAGAGGGGCATTACAACTAAAAAATCATGAAATGTAATTTCATGCCATAATCTTTCTCTGTTGCAGCTATGCTAGTACCATTGGTCATCACTAAAATGTGGATACCTTTTAAAACAATTTAGTGGCTATTACTGTAGATACAATTCAAATAGATTTAGCTACTATATGTGCCTAGAGGGAGCATCAAGAAAGGACCCATTACAGATGCTGGAAATTCCTTGGCCCCCAGTACACCTGGGTTAGGAATTAGATTCTAGAAAGGAAGGACAGTCCGGTAGCCAGCCTGGGCCATAGAAGACCTGGGTTCAATTATCTGCCACAGGCTTCCTGTGGGACTCTGGCCAGTCACTTAATCTCTCTGGGCTTTACCTCCTTATCTGTAAAATGGGGATGCAAAACTGTTCTACCACCAGGGATGTTTTAAGGATAACCACGCTAAGTTGGAGAGGTGCTCAGATTTAAAATATTTTAAGAGAATGTTAAAAAGAAACAGACAATCATGGTGTTAGATAAAGGGAGTGACTGGGCATCCAAGTTCAGAGTACAGGTCATCTGGGGAAGAACAGATTATGGTATGGATGGCAAGTACAACCAATACGTGAACTACAACCTCCTGGCTGGGGGAAGTCAAGAGACAATGGGTCTGAGGTACAGGAGTTGGTAAGCACCTTGGATACCCCACACATCAGGTGAGCATTCTCCTATAATGTAGGTCAATGATTCCACTGCAGATCTATCATTCACTTTAGCACTAATCACGAAGGAAAGTCCCTTGCATTTTACACTGGGGATTTTAAGTGTTCTCCATGTACTTACAGGTGGCATCTTAGTGATCTATGGGGCACACCTCAATGACTCGCAATGTGCAGCAGCTTCTGTAGACACCACTGAGTAGTTTCTCCTTCAAACTAAGCTTTGTTATTTGGGGTGGGGGGAAGGTCCTTTCTTTTTGCTGGAGGAAATGAAAAGCTGAGCTGGTTTTTAAACTGACTAGTAAAGGCACTGTATCATCAACAGAATAACGTAATGCCGATCCAAAGCACCACTGCTGTACTGAGAGATCCAAATTTGCAACAAATCTTGGGAGTGCTGGCCAGGATAGTGATAAAAGTCACCAACCACCAGCGGCAACTAGGACCTCGGGGAAATAAAACCATGCAAGGCGAAGGATAAAGTCTTAATTGCTTTCTTGTTCCCTTCTCTTCCACCTGCAACAGCTTCTCTTCCCTACCACCGTGCAGTGACCAAGTACTGCGATCAAGGCAAGAAATCAGGACTGACACGAAGTGGAGGCACAAGTAGAAAAAGCCTGAGAGGCTGGAATAGGATCCAGGCATTCATAGGTCTGCCCCATGCATTTTTAGCTTTGGAACCTATGAAGAGATCTGGTTAAAAAGGATGATGCAATATTTGAAGCCTGTCTCTGCTCCGGCTCGCTGTGTGGCTTTGGTGAAGACATAAATCTCTCTGCTACACTCAAACACATAAATCTTAGTGCTGTCAGTGGAAGTTTTGGGAGTCCAAGGAAAGCGCTTCCAGCTGAGGATTATAAAAACAATCCTGTAAAATTAGACTAATGACTACTTCAAAGAGTTATTGCAAAGACAAATGAGGGACTATATATAAATCTAACACTTAAAATGGCTGAGTGCTAATTAATACAGAACAGCATAGATCAGCTAGGACCAGAGTGAGCAATGAAAGATTATACAAAGGGTGCACAACCTTTTTTAGCCAAGGGCCAAATTGCATTTTCTAAGGCCACTCAAGGGCCACAAATGCAACATGCAGGGATGGAGGGGTCATGTCACGTGATCCCCCCGCTCGCTACACTCCCAGAGGGCAGCACAGAACAGGCCGCATGCGTTGTGCACCTCTGGATTATACAGTAATGGGAAAGTGAGTAGAGCCCTCAGCTCAGGGGTGTTCAAATAGGGGGTCGTGAGGTTATGCTGTGTGGGTTGCACGCTGCTGCAAGCACAGAAGGAAAGGAGGCAATGGGGCCTTAAGTCTGCTATGAAAGGTAATGCTGAAAAAGTTTCCTCAGATACTCTGGTATTAAACAATTAACTATTAAAAAAAAGCTTTTGTGCTTATAAAATATTAGATCAAATATATTTTAGTCTTAAGAGTATAAGAAAAGGTTTTTAACCACTTATAAATTTAGCATATAAAATAGTATTAAAAATTAAAAAAATGTATTTTTAATTTACGGGGCGAGGGTGGGGGTGGGGTGTGTGTGTCAGACTCAGAGGTTCGCTGTGTGAAAGCGGTCACCAATATAAAAATTTTGCAAAGTACTGCAGTGTAATTGCTCACTACTAAACTTAACTTTAGATTTATCTTTATTAAAGGAGGGATTTTTTTTCCTGCTAAATAAATTATTGGGAATGTCAGTCAAACTCTAATGGAACACACTTAAAGGGGGGGGGAAAAAGAAAAATTTGAAAATTTGGCTTTTGTTTTGGAATAATACCAAGAGGATGCATGTTTTAATTTGTGAACCCTGTTCTTATCAGTATATTTCTACATAATCTCTCATATCACCTCTTCCTTTATTTCCAGGAGAATTATTTGGGGCCGGTCTGCTGTAAATTAAACCATGCTACAAATATTACAAAGTTTGTTACCAATCTATGGGGTACTATTCATTTAAATAGTGCCTTAGCTCTGAGCTAATGTAATCTTTGCTGCAAAAATCATAAGCAAAGCCTTCAACAAAGTTATGTGCTAGTTTCTAATGCTAGTAATTGGGGGCATTCAGAATGAAAACTGGATCTCCGCCCAGGACAATTCCAAGACGGGCATCCATATTGCACCATAAGGAAAATTAAGAGAGTTACCCACTGTTCAAAAACTCGAGACAAATAGTTATTGGCTAACGTTAAAAGCAAACATCTTAGCACCCCGTAGCCTTAACTCTGAATTCCCACACTTATTATTAGTGGCTGTAGTAGCGAGAACCAGTACCACACACAGCAACTAGCAATCATTTTATTGGAAGACTATCGTCCTTAAACTACAAAGGATCGCCTGCAAGAACCCCACCCCCTCCGGGCTCCAAGCTGTACAAACAGAACAAAAAGAAAGACCCTGCCCCTAAGAGACTGAACTCTAAATACAAGACTGAAACCAACCGCTGGATACAGCCAGACAAAAGAGGGAGGATAAGAAAGCAGTGAAACTGGCTTCTGTATATATTACGGATTCAGTCCATTAATGTTTTTATATTGTGTTTTCAGTGTAGTTCTCACCGCATTCAAAGCATGCATCTGTGCTATACATGCATTCAGTGCTAATCAAGCATGAAGGGAACAGAGGTCTCATTAAGCATGGATGTCATTTACAATGTGTGGAAATAATTTTGGCCTTGCATTCTCCAGCATGAGGAATTGCGTCATCTCAAGCGTCAGGCAAGCTGCACAGAGATGAAGATATTAAGATTTACATGACATGGTAAGTCTCTGATGAAAGAACCCTAAAATTGAGGTCCTTACCACTTGGGTTAGCTCCATTTCAAAGCAATCCCTTTATCTCCATTACTTAAGGGGGTGTTGCAAAGCATTATAATTATTTTGATTACAGTAACATCCAGAAGCTTGAATTAAAATTGCAGCCCAACCATCCTGGACAGCGTACAAACACAAAACGCCCAGAGAGCCCGTGATCAAGATAAGAACAAATGCATCAGGTGACTGAGGAGAACATAGAAGAAGGGATGGGAGACAAGAGTAACACCACTGGAAACAGAAAATCAAAAACAACTAGGGGTATAATTGGCACGTTTTAGAGGTTTTTTCCCAAGCCACTCAGAAGACATTAACCAGTCCCTACAATAGTTAATGTTTACAGCATATACTGAGGGGAAAGAGATGGGTTTTGCTTAAAGCACTACATTAGGACCCCAGAAAGCCTGGTTCAGTTCCTGACTTCCCAACAGCCTTCTGGCCAGACCATGAGCACGACAGTAAATCTCTCCAGATGTGCCAGCACTGTAAAACAGGTGCAGTACAGCCTTGCCTCACAGATAGGGTTACCAGATGTCCGGCAAAAGAAAGACACGTCCTCCTTTTTCCCTTCAGGTCCTCTGTCTGGCAGACATTTAAAAAATACTTGATTTTGTCTGGCTTTTTACTTATGATTAAAATTCCAGTTTTTTTTATATGAAGCTACCCGTATATGCTCTTGTATAAGCCAAGAATTTTAGGGTCCAAAATATGCCTGAAAAGCTGGGTTTGGCTAATCTACGGATCATAGCCAAAACCAGGGCGGAACGCTGCCTTCCGCCCAGGGGCCCAGCAAAGCGACAGACACAGAGGAACATTTGTTCCGCCTCATCCTGCTGCGGCCAGGCTGGGGAGTTTCAAACCTCTCACCCTAAGCATGCCCAGAGCGTGCTCAGGGCGGAAGGGGCCTGGCCCAGGAGAGGATTTGTCGGCCACCACTGCAGGTCCAGACCTCTAGCTAGGTAAGGGGGGCTGGGAAGGAGCTATGGGGGGCCTGAGGTGCAGGGAAGAGGCCGCCGGGGCGGGCAGATGATCATGGAAGGGGCCACAGGGGCGGGCAGAGGAGCAGGGAAGGGGCTGCGGGAGCAGGCAGATATTAATACTACATTTTCTCCATGTCCTCCTCTTGGATCTTCCCTGTCCTCCTTTCCATGTGTTGGTATCTGGTAACCCTACTCACAGGGGCATTGTACTGTGGTTAGTTACGGATCACAGGGATGAGGGACATAAAAGCACCAAAACAAACCCTGGGACGAGAAGCAATGGACTCCCCTGTAAAAATAAGCAATGTTTGTCTGTATCTGTTTGTTGTTTTTTGTCCCACACTTAGACTGTAAACTCTTTGGAGCAGGGAAGAGTCTTTTTATTCCATGTTTGTACAGCACCCAGCATAACGGGGCATGGTCCATGACTGGGGCTCCTAAGCCAGTGAGTTTCAAACTTTTTTTTCCCTCGGGACCCAGCTGAAAAAAGTCATTTATGCCCGCGACCCAACAATGACATCTCTGAGCAATGCATTCCAGTCTCCTGGATCCAGACCCATGGTTTGCAAACCACCGTCGTAGACGGTAGGCAGGGTAATAAAAATAATTAGCCTGCACTCAAGATCGAGGCAAGACCTGCCAGTGGACATGAAAACAAACAGCGCCCCCCCAGCAAACACTGCCAGCGCTGTCGCACGTTTCAGGAAGGGCTGTGCCCCATGCTCACGGGGGAAGGACGCTGGAGGGCTTTGCAAACAGCAGGGGCTGGCAATCCCAGAGGGGCTGAGCCCCACAGCCCAACCCACGAGGCTGAGCGCAGAATGTGACCCCGGCGAGGCTGATCCTCAGTGCCCCGGCCCCGCTCACCGCAGCTCCCCGTCCAGGGCCCGGATCACGGCGGCGAAGCTCCGGCTGGTCTGGCTCAGGTACCGGTAGCAGGTCTGGAGGCTGTCGCTGAGCGCGTCCTGCGGGCAGAGCAGAGGGGACACGGGCTGCTGGGCGCGGGGCGCGGCCGGAGCGGGCCCCGCTGGGGGCCCGCGGTGCAGGAAGCGGCGGAAGCGGCCCCCCGACAGGGGCAGCGGCGAGGCCGAGCATCGCGAACCGGGGCCCCGCGGCGGGGACAGCGCCAGCGTCCGCTTGAAGAGGGCCGCCGCCTTGGTGGTGCTGGCGGCCATGGGGCCAGGCGGGGCCGCGCTGGACGGGGCGGGCGGAGCCAAAGGAGGGCGGGCTGGGATCGGGACCGCCCCTCGCTGGGGGACACCCGCCTTCCCATTGCCTCCCGGTGCCTGGGAACCCGCCCCAGCACAGGTCGGGGGGAGACCCCCAGCTGTCCCCATAGCCAGTGACCCGAACTGCTCTGGGGACCCCCTAGCCCAGCGTCCCTGCATTAACGCTGGAGACCAGCCCGTCCTCAGGGGCTGCAGGAAACATTAGCGGGACACTGCAAAAACTCAGCTGGATTTCAAGCTAAACTAGATTTCAAGCGAGCTCAATTTCAAGTGAGCTCCATTAAGGTCAAGGTCCAGACTTCTGCTCCTTTATAGGAGTCACATTTTCACTCCTTTGCCCGCATTTTCCGTAATCTTGGCAGGGCAGCAGAGATCAAAGGGAACGGGATGAACCCACCCCAAGGGAGAAACGCTGAAAGTGGGCGCACAGCAGTCTCGCATGTTACACAGAGCACAACTCAGAGAGGGAGATGACAAGATGCAGCGGTTCACTTGGAAGACATACAGTTCATTTCCGACAAAAGTCGATAGCTGCTGAGACTGCCGGCAGGGAGCAGCGTTTTGTTCTCTCTCTGGGCAGGGCGAGGGGATCCTAGATGTGCCGGCAATAGAAATATTAGCAAAATATTTCCAGGATGGTTTAAGAGAGTGGTATCGTTTAATGGAGTTTACGAAATCAATAAAGATTTCTTTTCAATACCAAAGCTTTGGGACCCAAGGTGGGCCTTTATATACCGAAATCTGAGTCCCCAACATCATTTAGACAGACCCACAGCCCCTCTTCTCCCGGCCTGACAGGAGAGCTCATTAAATCGGATCATTACAGCTGGCCCGTCTGAGCCTGTTCCTGCCCCCTTCCAAAGAGGGAGGGTGGGGTCCCCAGCGCGGGAAGACACAGGAAAGTCCCAGCCAGCCCAGCACGTCTGGGAGCTGATCACACCCACTGGTGAGTTACCGCATCTGACACCCCAAGACCGCAGCTTCTGCAGGACGCTCTGCCCAGGCAGGGGGCTTGTAGCCCGGGCAGGAATGAGGTGGCCGGGCAGCGCCATGGGGAGGGAGTCGGGCAGGTCCCGGGGAGCCCCTAGAACTGCTCGAGAGACGAGCGGGGCTGAATTTCCCGACCAGAGTGGCTCGCTGTGTCCATTTCACGGACGGGAAGACAGAGGCGCCCCGCAGCCAGTAAACCCCCCGCCCGCTCACCTGGTCCAGCGGGGGCATCACAGCCGCGCTGCCGCCCAGCTTAAAGCGCAGCAGGTTGTAGAGCTCCCGGGGGCGGCCCAGCCAGCTTCCCACCCGCTCCATGGCCCCGCGCTCCGACCGGGCACCGCGCACCGGGGGCTCCTGCCGCCCGCTGCAATCTTCCCTGCGCGGCTCCCCAGCGCAGTATTCTCCACCTGCGCGGCGCACAAAACCCCGCCTACGCCCGCTGACAGTCGCCTATCAGCGTGCAGGGACCGCTCCCCGTGGGCTGACGGGCCGCTCATTGGTGGGCCGCCTCTCGCCCCAGAATGACGCTGGCCAACGGTCCGGCTCCGAAGCTGGTGTGACGGATGTGGAATTCCGCTGATTGGCTGAGGGTGGAGAGGCTTTCCCCTCAGCCGGACGCGAGGGGAGCTGGCGAGGAGCAGGCGCCGGGTTTCTTAAAGGGGCCGCGGCCTAAAGGGACATGGGGCAGGTGGAAACAGAGAGCGCCGGCGCACGTGGCAGCATCACCTGTTAGGGTCCAGCTAAGGCCTGAGCTGGAATCCAATGGGTTCCCGTGCAGTCAAGGTCCTCTTCCCCTGGGTCTTCCCCTTGCTCAGCACCCCACACTGAATGTCTAGGGGCAGGCTGTTCCCAGGCAAGGCTTTAGACTCTGGCACCCTGCAGGTCTGCACTGACTAAATCCATTACCTTCAAGCTGCAAAGTATAAAGGCATCAGCCAAGAACAGCTCTGGTGTTACTCTCACTGAAATCAAGTTGCATCAGAGCTGCATGATGCTTCCTCTGTTTATTCAAACTTTTCCTGAGGCAGCACAGCAATTGATGCTTTTGCAATTTCATAGATCTGCCTAACTGTTAGGAAATCCTGATTTCATCTTATAAACAGGGGGAAAGGCCTAGGGAATGGACACGTCATCTTCAGCCCTGGTTAATACATCTGTAATATATATGTAGCGGTGAAACAAACAAGGAGTCTTCTGGCACTTTTAAAGGCTAACCAATTTATTTATCGCATGAGCTTTCGTGGGAGAAACCCCACTTTGTCAGATGCTTGAAAAATGGAAAAATACAGTATAGGAGGGAAAATAAATGCAGTGAAGTGTAATTACAGAATCAGGTCAGATTACTTCAGCAAATCAAACAGGTTGTATTGATTCAAACCGAGTGGAACAACAGATAGGAAAGTGGGGAGAGTGAGAGAGTTCACAATCTTGTAATGAGAAAGCCAGGCTATTTCCCTGTTCAGATATGTAGCAGAGTTCTAAAGCCACCGTACATATTTACAAAGAGTCCTGAGGCACTTTTAAAGACTAACAAATTTATTTATCGCATGAGCTTTCGTGGGAGAAAATCCCACTTCGTCAGGTGCTTTGAAGATGGGGACGAAGTGGGATTTTCTCCCACGAAATCTCATGCAATAAAAAAATTCATTAGTCTTTAAAAGTGCCACAGGACTCCTTGTTTGTTTGGCTGACCTAGACTTACACAGCTACCCCTTTGTAATGTGCAAATTTAGTGATTGTAATATCTCATTTACTTAAGCTTATCCAGATCATGATTTCTTTTTCAAAAAAAGTCAGGCTGATGTAGACAGTATTAGAGCTTTATCCCCTCAAGGGGGAAGGGTGCCTAAACAAATACCTGGTCCTTTTAAATGCGGATGTTGGGAAGCTCCCAAAGCCCCTAGGCAAGGAACACCACTAACAATGATTTTTGTCTATTTACTATGCATGTGACATTTATTAAGGCACTATGGTTACAATCACACAGGTTAAGGCAGTGATTAGCAGTACAATAAACATCCAATATATCCACAAACTCTCTAAACTGCAATGCTGCTTATTGCATGAATGCAGATTCAGGGTTTTGCATCAAGGATGGCTTTAAACACATGACATAAAGAGTATAACAGAGCCCAATATTCACATAATCCAATGCAATCAAGAACACAAGCCCATATGTAAAACACAATCACCCAGGACTCTTTGTGCTGTTGTATAGGGGTCTCATTCACACCTGTTGAGTCACAGAGTTCACCTGTGTACTGGGGCACACAGGGTTTAGTCCCAGACCTGGTCAACGGTTACCCCCATTCACACTTTCCTCCCCCCTGCAGCAGAGTTAGAGCAGCACGGACACCAAGTACAGAGGGTGCCCGTTTATGCACTCACACAAGAAGGGGATCCAGTGAGACAGGAGGTTCACTTGTGCATCCTTGCTTTCAAAGCCCTGGGGGGCTTTGGTGTGGCTGCACACAGGGTAGTCTCAGTCCTGGTCACTGGCTTATAATTTCACCACACACACTCTCTAACACAACATTATAATTGATAGAATAAGAGCATCTATAAGCACACACACAAAGAAGCAGAAATGCTAGCACAATTATACCCAAAGCAAAAATCCTATACCTTCCCCGATTCCTACATCAACTCCAAACCCAAGGCTGATGCAGCTTTTGTTCCTTTACTTAAGAGTTTCAGCATAAAGCTGGGAAAAACTTAAAACCTTTTGTGTTATTTTTTGTTTAGAGGCCAGTCGCTACTCTGGACTCTTGTTACTTTATTACCTTTCCTTTGGTTATCAGGTGGCTGGTCTGATGTTCTTTCCCATCAGCTGGCCAGGCCTTTCGAGGTTCCTTTAATCCAGTCCGTTCACATCCTGCTGGGCTGGATGGGGAGTACTCGTGGGGGTGATCAAGTCCCCAGAGTCTTCAGCCTCAGAGCTAACTGGGACAAAATAACTCCAAATTCCCTCCATAACGAGTCTCCTTTTTATGGCCCAAAAGATCGCAGTGACGTGGTGTTTTTTCACTTCTGAGGTCCAGCTGTTTTTTTCTGATTATCTGAAGATCATCAGAGACTTTGTCAGAGAGCTCTCCGACCCCCCTCCTCTCTCTCTGTGGTTATCTAGCCAGAGGGCTGGGGGTCTGTTAACCTCTCCCTCCTCTCTGTAACTAGTGTAACCCGCTCTGTTTGCACTTTTCTAACGGTCAGTTAGCGTTATCTAAGCGAACAGTTTTATGGTCTCTCCCATCTTTATGCTCTTTGACTCCTTTTTTTTTTCTCTCTGTTCAAACTGCTGATCTTGTGGCCTAGGTTTTGGACAGCCTAACATTACCTGAATGTAATACATTACACCTGAACATTACCTGACAGACAGAAAAGAGTTTCTCATTGAGCTACAAGTTCCAAAGGGTAGCCGCGTCTATTGCAGAAAAACAACAGAGTCCTGGGGCACTTTTAAAGACTAACAGATTTATTTATCACATGAGCTTTCGTGGGAGAAAATCCCACTTGGTTGGACACTTTGAAGAGCATCTGACGAAGTGGGATTTTCTCCCATGAAAGCTCATGTGATAAATAAATTTGTTAGTCTTTAAAAGTGCCACAGGACTCTGTTTTTTTTTCATTGAACTACAAGACCTCCAGAGCCCTGAGACAGAAGTCAGCCCAAGCAGTTATGGTAAAAGATTTCCCCACCACAGAGGTGGCCGTAGGCCAGTGGTTCCCAACCTTTTCTCGGTCGTGGCACACTTTGATATCTTCCAATTATTTTGAGGCACACCACCATTAAAACCTCATGAATATTAAAATCAACTCAAATTAACTCTTGCATATTCATGAACCACGGCACACTGGTTGGGAAATGCTGCTATGTGGGGAGGTAGGGGTAGCAGAGGAGGGGTGGCAAGAGAGGAGAGGGGAGGTCGGGAGTCGTTATGTGGGGTGGCAGGAGAGAGTGTGGGGAGCAAAGCTGGACAGGGGTGGCAAAAGAGGGCAATAGTAGCCATGTGGGGAGCAGAGCAAGGGTGACAAGAAAGGAGAGGGGAAGGGGAGAGAGGAGTGGCTATGTGGGATGGCAGGGGGAATCTGGGGAGTGGGAGGGCAGGGCAGAGGAGCATGGCGCAGCGCCCTTTTCTCCCCAGCAGCTCCCTCCCCCCCTTGGGTTCCTCCCCCCCAACAGCTCCCTGCTGCCCGCGACGGACCCTCCCACCACCGCAGGGGCCAGAACCAGCCCTCCGGTCCCTGGCTTGTTGGGCCCTCACTGGCCCCCACAGGTCTCACCGGGGCCCCTACAGGCCTTGCTACAGCCCCACCAACCTCATCCTCCCCACACCCCCGGGGCCCCCATCAGCCCACCGCCCATGGGCAGATTTTTAAGCTGCCCCTGGGGGAGGCAGCTACAAAAATCCACTCCCCGCCCCATCCAATCCAGCTCCGGCCACCGCCTCCAGCTGGCCTTTGTTCGGGCTGAGGGCAGATCCCACCGCTCCCAGCGTCACCAGGCTGGGGCCAGGCCAGGATGGAGCCCGCCGCCGGCAGCACCCCCAGGGCCAGGGTAGGATGAACCCCAATGTGGCTGCCGGCTCCAGGGATGCTGGGGCAGGCTGGATCGGGCCGCTGGCTCCAGGGACCCCAGGGCTGGGGCAGGCTGGATCGGACCGCTGCAACAGTCATCCGCCCCTCCCACAACTCCTGCAACACCCCCCCTCGCCATCCCATGGCCCCCACTGGGCCCCAATGCTTCCCCAAAACCCGATTTACCCCCCTTCCCCAGCGTGGCTGGGCTGAGCAGGGCAGGAGATTTAAAATGACCCCAGCTCCCGGCAGATTCTCGCAGCATACTTTAGGTGTTGGGAGCCACCACCTTAGGCTATCTGGGGATCTAAGTGAAGGCCCATTGCTGAGCCCCCTATAGGCTTCCCACCGACTGCCCCAATCCCCCAGCAGTGGTCCTGGCTCCCTAAGGGTCCTGAACCCGCCCCCATCCCATGGTCCCAACTCCCCATGGGGAGCCCCAGCCTCCCACTGTGGTCCTGGCTCCCTGCAGCCAACCCCCACCGGTAGGCCCCAACCCCCTCCCCGTGGTCTCCCCCTGCAGCCCCGGCACCCCACCAGGGGCCCCGAAACACCCCCTCACTTCCCTGGCCGGCCCCGGCTCCTCACCACTGGCCGCAGCCCCGGTTCCCTGTCATATATCCTGCAGGGCGGGAGGCAGACATGGCTTTTGGAGTAAGCAAAGGGGCCCCTTACCACTCGGGCCCTAGGCATGCACCTGCTTCGCCTACCCCAAAAGCCGTCTCTGCTCTGAGTGGAAAGGACAACGTCTATCCTTGGGCTTTCAGCTGAGAGTGCCAAGAAGGGTGCCAGGGATGGGGTGGTGGTGGGGAAGGGGACATGTGTAAACATGGAACTGAACCAAGAGCAGTGCATTTCACACAGGGTGCCCTTCCCACCCCTCCTCTCTCAACTGAGAATCAATCTGGCACATGAACCCCCTGCGTAGTGAATTCAGTCCAGTCATTCAAATCAATGACTAAATTGGTAACACTGCATGTTACCAGCTGACAACTGGGGGGTGCTGGGAAAATTCAGGGAGGGTGTAGGGGGATCTAAGGGAATCCCTTGTCATGAAACACTTTTCTGGTTTTACTGTGGTGCCATACAGCCTTCTTTACCCCCACAGTCTCACACCTCATTGGCCCTCACGCACCCCTGTAAATTCACCCCCCACCCAATTTCAATTCCTAGGGAAAACACTGAGCACCAGCCAGCCTGATAGATTTGAACCATTGGCTTAGGAGAGAAATGTTCTCAACAAGACAATCACACTGAAGTTAGCTTCACTGCTTGAAGAGAACTTTAATATATTAAACTTTTTACATCAGCAAATCTCAATGTACCAAGTATTTCAGGGTCTATAATTCCTAACTTTAGGGGGCGATTTGAATCTACTGTTATTTGCTTTATTTCTTTTTTGAGCAATAAGAGGGCATCATGGAAACATTACTCCCTTTCCACAAAGTTCTCTTTTCTCTCCAGATTTTCCTTTCCAGGAGAAGTGATTTCTTCTCAGTCCCACTGACGGCATGTCACAAACAGACGAGAAAGCAAAACTCTGCAAGAAAGGAGAGTGTGTTCGTAATCCACATTAAGGCTGGCATATTGGGTCATTCTGTGTGGATTGGGGGTGTGGGCCCATTCTCTTCAGGTGGATCTTGAGCCTAGCACTGAGGATACCACCAACTCAGCCTCTTAAACTCATCAGGTGGTCCAAAGTTCCCTTCTTACCTCATGACCAAGAGGATGTTTTTCTTTCCGGTAGATCTGATAGTGTAATCCCTTTCCATCCAGCTTCCTCTGCAGCCAGTCTGTGCTGGACTGAACAGTACAATCAAGCAAGGAATGAAGATCCGAGCGAGCTCTGCAATAATGGATGGATCATTGCCTGATATAAGATCTCATTTTTAATGATGGTCCTTGGAACATGGGGCCAGAAGAGAAGTTCACAAACACAGATGCAATAGTGAGATGGTGGGAACCTATCACATAAATAGAAAGCATGGTCTAGTGGTCTGAGCACATGCAGAGCTACACTGAGGATAATACTCATCTACCTCACAGGTGAATTATGAAACTTAAGAGCTTGATTTCCAGAGGCACTGAGCAATTACAGTTCTCACTGAAGTTGGTAATCATGAAAACTAAGTCCGACCTAACACATTCATTGTCATAAAAAGTTGGGATATGAGGGGACAGAGGGGGATATAGGAATAAGTAGTATTATAAATGTCATCTTTCAAACTTAACATTTAACACACACAGTTTGCAGCTAATAAATTTGAGAACCATCTCAAACTGGGCCAAAATGTCCCTATTCCTGGAGGAGTTTCCCCTCCCTGGTGGAACATACCCAGATTGAAGAAATATCTCTGGTTCTGAAGGGTGCAGCAGATGGGCATCAGCTAGCCAAGGGCTGCCAAAGTCTACCTCCTGTGGAACTCTGGAGACAGATTGTCAGAAACCGGTTTGACAGTGGGAGAGGTGTGGGCACTGACGTATCTGGAAGTTGTAAAAGATGAGGAAGCCCCTGTTGTCAAGGTGCAGAACCAGCCTACAATAAACAGGACAGAAACTAGAGTGACGATATCCTGGCTTTGCAGTGTCAATCTAGAAACATTACAAGATCAATCATGTTCCACTGTAGATGAATGGCATGTAGAGACGAGAGAAAGAGGGTCAATAAAAAAGTTAGTGACCAAAGAAAACACCGTAGTGGGAAGAGAGTGGAGAAATGGTGGAAGAGGATGGAAAAGCCCTATATATTTGCTAGTTGTGCCAATTGCTCAGCCTTTGGACCCGAGCCTCTGAAATCAATGGGAGTTGAGGGCACTCAGCACTTGGCAGGATTAAACTTGCTTGTGAGCACTGGTTATTTTCCTGTATCTACCACTCCAGACACAGCCCAGCATCAGAGCTGGGGGGAGACTATACTGTAATAACTAGAATAACATTTACTGTTGCAGAAGAAGTGAACCGAGGGAGTCATTGGGAAAACAAGCCCGGTCTTTCCTGATTCAGTCTCCTCTAGGGCTTATCTCTCAAGGATCTTTATCCCAGTGATTACATCCCAATTTACATTTAACCACAGCTTGTTTCTTTGTTTCTTCCTAGCTAGGAGAAACCTGCCAGTTTTATAGGAAAGCTCTGCAGGAATCAACACATGCCAACACCCACAATTGTCTTGTTAAGACATTACACAAGCAAGCAATAAGGAAGACAGGTTGACTTCTGCTTCTTTAGAAACTGAGCATTGCGGGTGGGAGGTGGACAAGGGGAGAAGAATGAGAATTGGTGTTTGCCATGACAAAGTTTCAGATCAAGTCCTAAACTGAGGCTATGTATACACGATCAGATTAAAGCACAATAAGGCAATTGCGCTATAAAAAACACATGACCTTTATTGCAGGAGAGCGCGTACACACATCGCTCCTTGCAATGCAACACAGCTCTTTGCAATGTCGCGGTGTAGCGCAATGAATTCTGGGCACCTATCCCATAGTTCAGTTTTCCCTGAATCGGCACTTGGAATCATGGGATGAAGGAAAGGAACGCAAAGCACCATGGATAAACTCTCAGTTTCTCATGGTGCACTGTGTTCCCCTTGCGTCTTCCTCGTTGGTAATAGCAACTCGCGCCCATTTTCAACAGTGCTGTGCCGCACTACTTGCGAGAAATCACAATTGTGACCGCATGGATCCAGCTCTAATCTCCACTGTCACCTTCAGCATTCTAAATACATCTCGGCTGGTTGCTCAGTATGCAATGAGCTCCGAATCAGATGAGGACGTGGAGGAGCAGGGTCTGCTCGATGCCCTGCAGAGCAACAGCACCACATTGCTCAGCTCCTTCGCAGATCATCTGCACACGGTGCAACGCCGTTTCTGGTCGCAAGAGATGAGAACCGAGTGGTGGGATCGCATTGTTATGCAGCTGTGGGATGACGAGCAGTGGGTACAGAACTTTCGAATGTGGAAAGCAACCTTTTGGGAACTGTGCTCAGAGTTGGCCCTTGCCCTGCGACGTAAAGACACCAACATGAGGTCCGCCCTAACCGTGGAGAAGCGTGTTGCAATTGCTGTCTGTAAGATGGCGACTCCTGACTGCTACCGGTTGGTTGCAAACCAGTTTGGAGTCGGGAGGTCCACTGTCGGATTAGCCCTCTCACAAGTCTGCCGAGCCATCAATCGCGTTCTGCTACGGAGGATGGTGACATTGGGCAATGTTTGTGAGATTGTGGATGGCTTTGCTGCCATGGGATTCCCTAACTGCGGGGGAGCAATAGATGGCACACATATCCCGATTTTGGCACCAGACCATCTCGCGACCGACTACATAAACAGGAAGGGCTACTTCTCCATGGTGCTGCAAGCACTCATGGATCACAAGGGGTGTTTTACGGACATCAATGCTGGGTGGTTGGGAAAGGTGCATGATGCCCGCATTTTCAGGAACACTGGTCTGTACCGGAAGCTGCAAGGGGGTACCTTCTTCCCAGATCAAAAAAATACTGTGGAGGATGTGGAGATGCCCATAGTCATCCTCGGAGACCCAGCATACCCACTGATGCCATGGCTCATGAAGCCGTACACCGGGAACCTAGAATGCAGCAAGGAGCGGTTCAATTACAGATTGAGCCGCTGCAGAATGACTGTATAATGTGCCTTCAGCCATTTAAAAGGGCGCTGGCGCTTTTGTATGGGAGGCTGGACTTGGCCAAGGACAACATCCCTGCGGTAATTGCAGTGTGCTGTGTCCTTCATAACATTTGTGAAAATAGGGGAGAAACGTTTTCCCCGGGGTGGGCTATGGAGGCACAGCGCCTTGAGGCAGCATACCAACAGCCAGCCACTAGGAGTATTAGGGGGGGCCCAATGAGGAGCTGCTTGCATAAGGGAGGCACTAAGGGAGCATTTCAATGATGCCCTCCCGTAGTTCACTTCAAGGATGTATCAAGTGCACCTTATGATATTTTCACTGTGTACCAATAAAGCCACTCTTCAGAGTTTTTGTTACAGTTTTTATTAAGAGATGAGGGGGTGGGGGGACTTGGTGGGAGGTGTTACAGGTGGGTGTAGCTGCGGGTCTCTAAAAAGTAGCTCTGTGAGGGACTGGATGTTGCAGTATACCAGGGGGGCAGGTGGCCTTCAAAGAAATGCTTTGAAGGACTATGGGGTGTGGGAGGCAGACACGGCTGAACTCTCTGGACTGGAGCCCATACATTAATCGCCTGGGTCTGCAAAGCTATCATGCTCTTGAGCAGTCCTGTTTGCTCCTTCATGACACTTATCAGTTCATCCTTGTGTTTCTGCCTCCTCTCTTGGGATTCCTCTTTCCAGGCTCGAGTCTCCTTCGCGGCTGCCTCTGTTGCTTTAATCAGCTCTTGAAACATATTCTCCCTGTTTCTTCTAGCACACCGCCGAATGTTTCTCATGCGGTCAGCTGGGGTAGACACCAGCCTTGTGAAGGTCGAATCTATTAAAAAAAAGAATAATAAAGCTATTGTTAACACATAGCATAGATAACCAATGTAACCTTCCAGTAGCACATGCCACTGGAAGGTACAGGGTGGTCAGCTGAAGCGGACAAGGTACGTAGGTTTTCCATCTGTCCCATGAAGGCACCCGTTTTGAAAGGGAGCTGGTAAGGGCTGTCTGGAGGGCTAAATTCATACAGTGCAGTCCTAATAGTAACATTACTGTGAGCTAACATTCTGCACAGGGCACACAGATGGAACCCTATATCTCTCTTCTCAGAGTGCCCCTGCCAGCTAGAATACATATCCTACATGCCACCGGATGCAAGCCAGACCATACCCTGTCGGATTGTGTGCTGCCATAGTTCCCAGTGCTGTGCTTTGCAGCTGGCGAGGCCAAGTATCCTTATACGGGAGCGGAGACACATATGCTCTCCTATCTAACCTGTGTAGGAGGCTCTGGAGGTACATCGAGGAAACCTTTAGTGAGCTAAATGCAGATGATTTTTTGACAATTACTGCTTGTATTGATGCACTTCTAATAAATGCAGACTAAAGAGTGTGCACAGTGGGGACCGATACAGCAAGCACCCCCACCCCGGGGGTGATATTTTAGTAGAAGCCATAGCTCCACGAAAGAGAAACTTACCTGAACCCCCCTCTGCCACCTTAGAGGACACACTGCAATTGATGTCTTGGGTGGACGTCTCAGCGGGGGTGCAGAAGAGCTCCTGGCTTACACGCTGTTGCGCTCTCCTCCAGGTCATCCTCCATCTCCACTTCCTCATCGATCACGCTCTCATCCTGCTTGGCTCTGGCATTCATTGGATGAGGGGGCACCGATGTGTCCACAGGACTCTTTGCAGTGGTTGTGGGGTCCCCACTGAGGATGGCTTCAATCTCCTTGTAGTACCTGCATGTAGCAGGCGCTGATCCCGAACGGTGGTTTGCCTCCTTCGCTCAGTGATAGCTTATTCTTAGCTCCTTCACCTTTGATCTGCACTGCACAGTGTCTCTATTATAACCTCTCTCTGACATGGCCCAAGAAATTATGCCATATGTATCGTAATTTCGCCTGCTGCCACGTAGCTGCGCCTGCACAGCAGAGTCTCCTCAGATGCTAATCAGGTCCAGCACCTCAACTGTGCTCCAAATGGGTGCGCGTCTTCCATGTTGGCCCGCCATTGTTAGTGAAGATCAGAGCTGCACTCCACTCCATGAGCAAGAGAACAGGAAGTGACAACAGAGGAGAAATTCAAAAATCCCGGGGAATTGAAACAGGGCGGGGACTGTTTCGTCACGGCCACAGAGAGCAGGTGGGGGGAAGACCAGAGAGGATGACTTTGGAATGCACGTGTGTACGCTGCTGTTGTTATCGTGCGGTAATGACCGTTAATGCGCGATAAAGTGATCGTGTGTACATGGCCTGACAGTAGTTTATAACTGTCAGCAGGGGAATCTCTGAAGGTTTGTGTGCTCCTGTTTAGTTTGTAAGATGATACAAAAGGAATGGGCAGGGGGAAGGGGCTGTTCGGGTTATGGTAGCCAGCTGACAGATGATCAAAGTCCAGTTACTGCTGGTGAGGGAGGTTCCAGCCCCAACTCAGCCAAGTCACCTCTGACCTGACCTGCCTCAGGCTGCTGTAGCTCCCTGGGGCCAGCTCCACAGGTGAGTACCTCTGGACATGGGAAGAGGTGGGGCAAGAGGGGAAGAGCAGTGAGGGAGTGAAGGAAGGGAAGGGGAAGAAAAGTGAACAAGGGCAAAGCCCTGGGGGTAAGAGGTAGGGCAGGGGTAGGGTCTCAGTGGGAGATGTCAGAGTGAGGGAGGTTCCAACACAACTACTGGAATGTCTGGTTTCTAAATATAATGTTACAAAGTTGGCATCCCTAGCTCGGGTTTGTTCAACAGCAGGCTGGCTGCAGCAATTTCAGGACAGGGTCAACACTACTACATTGAGCTGAGGAGAAGAGATATCGTAAGCTGAGGGAAGGAATATCCAAGCAAGCCAACAAAGTTTCATGCACCTGTGAATCTTTGTCCCTGTTCCAGGGAGATTGTCAGAATGGGCAGTGGACTATCGTGATTTTGCCCAGCATGGCTGGTTTCTAATCCTGCTGTAGAGACTTAAGGTTAGTCAGACAGTATGGGTTTTGCACCCCGGTTCCCCAAGAATACAGAGCTGACAGGTAACAAGATGTCCCTATTTTATAGGAAGGGACAGTCCTGATGTTCAGGGCTTTTTCTTATATAGGTGCCTATTACGCCCTACCCTCTGGATTTTTCTCTCATTACAACAGGTAGTTTGACTTCACCTTCCTCTATGCGCTGTTCCCCAGTGTTTGAATCCTAACATCTGTTTTGATTTGCTGTTACAGCCTGACCTGATCCTATGTCATACACTTCCCTGCATTTAATTTCCTCTCATTCTGCCACAGGACTCTATTGACTTACTATCTGGTCACCCTACTGAGGCAGAGGAGGAGACATGAGGTGCTGTGTCACATAGCAGTCTGGGATGAGAAGAAAGGGTTGTTACAAGCCAGACTGAAACTGACCCATAGCAATGGAGGGTCCAAAAGAGAATGGAAGCCCCAGCAACTGAACAATTGGTATCTCTGGAAGCTGAGCCCATGACTGCAGCAGGGTCTGCAGGAGTTGGGCAATGGACTGACAGGTGTCAGGTGGCTGGGATAAGAGTTAGCTTGTGAAAATGACACAAAGCTGTCACCTTGGACTGCCAAAGGATGTGAATACTCTGCACCGTTCTTCAGCGGTGTGTGATGTACATACACTTGTAGTCCCCTAACATCTGTAACCCTGGCCTGCCTCAAGGGGCACTCGGTCCCCTCTGGGGGGGGGGGAGGCCAGTTAGTGATTGATGAGCCTGCTACAGTCTTGGCTAAGAAAAGCATGACTTTTATCTCAGACAGTGAAGGCTCATGCATTTAGCTCAAGAGGTTCCCAGGTTCAATCCCCGCTGATGAGCACTGGGGTGGTTGGTGTTGCATGGGGTGGCCTGTATGGGGAATTTAACTGGGAGGTTACTGACGTTTGGGTTTAGCGTCCCCACCAAAGGTGAATATGTAAACCATGCTTGCTGTGAGCGGCACTCTATCTCCCTCTAATGGTGGCTAGGCCTGATAGAAATTGACAAGTTTTACATATTAAGCTCCAGAGTTCCCAGGTTTGATCTTTGTTTCCAGCAGCTGGGGGGCGGGTCAGGGTTACACATGGGTTAAATTCCCAGTGAGCTGCTGAGACCTGGTGTAGGGGAGCAGGGTAAAGCACAGCTGCTAGCTGTGGGTATATATGTGAGTACGTCGCCTACACAGCTCTCTACTCACCCAACCTGTGTCTCCCTGTCTACGCTGCCTATTTTGTCAGTGGGGGTCCCTGCAGCCAGAACCTTTCTCTGACACATGCAGATCCCCCTGGCAGCCTGAATAGGGTGCACTCTTCACTGCAGTGTGCACAGAGGGTCTCCGGTGCCCCGGAGTGAACCCTACATTTGCACCGTCCCCTGGAACCATCTGTATCTGCAGAGCAGAAGAGTGGGGGGCAGAGGCTTGGGGGTGCCAGTGCAGGCTTGGTTCTGCCATCCCCCTGCTCTTAACCAGTGTGCGGTGCTTGCTGCTCAGGCAGCTGAGCTTTCCTTGGCCAGTTGTTCTCTGTTTTTGCAGGGAAGGCAGTATTAATAAAGATAATTCCTATTGGCAAAAAAAATGCTTGCCCCTCAATCTTCCTGGCCTGGAGGCAGCTTTTTAGCCTCAGCCCCTTCAGTGGGAAGCCTGGGGGTCAGCCCCCTCCTACTCCAAGTCAGCCGGTTCCAGGGAATCCAGGTCAGCCCTTATACCCGGCCAATATTCACTCACACTCAGCTCAGCTGTGTGTGCCCATCAGACAGCAGCAACCCACGAGAGCAGGGTTTGGTGAAGGCCTGTCTGGTGCCCTCTTCCAGGCTGGCACCCAGGAGCATAGTCCCTCCCCCTATTATGCCGTTGAGTGTGCAGCTACACACACACTACATGGCCCCACCAGTGGTGTGCTGTGTAGACGGAGCTAGGGAGATAAAGAGAAAAGGCCAGATCTGGTTTCCACGTCAGCTAGGTTGGGGCAGTGCTGGCTTGCTCTCAATGTTCTAGGAAAGGGCAGATTATTTCAGGGCAGACAATCTGGAGAAAGTCTGGGACTCAGTGGGCACTGGGGACACTTGGCTTGAGGCGACAAAGGCGGGTGCAGACCAGAGTGTGTCCATGGTAGGCCATAGCAGGCGGCTTGATATGAGTTGCTGATCTAGGGCCCATCAGTAGACATTCAGTGCCAGCTTGTAGGCTGGCTGGGAACATCCAGACAGAAAGCTACAGCAGAAGAGCCTTTATAAGGCACTCAGGGCAGAGCCGTCCCTGGGAGGGGGGGCGAACGGGGCGATCGCCCCCGGCCCCGTGGTTACGTGGGCCCCGCGCTGTCCAGCTCCCAGCGGGGCAGTGTGGGGCTCACGCCGTGGCCCCCCACCACAGCCACTTCCTCCTGCAACCCTCCCCGTTGCCTTCAGCAGTGAGCCGAAGGCAGCGGGGCGGGGCAGGCCGGCAGCACTATGCCTGGTCCCTGGGCAGCCCTCTCTGCCCCCAGGGTGGAGCAGGCAGGCCCAGGGGTGGAGCACATGGGGGGAGCCCGGTCTCTGGGCCAGCCTGCCCTACCCAGCCGCATGTGGCCAGCTCTCCACCGGCAGCTTCGGTCTCCCAGGAAAGGGCCGGATCCCTGCGCCTGCGGCCCTGGCGACCCAGGCCGGACACGGCTCCCCCCACTGGTGGCCTTCCAGGCCGGGACCGGGGCCGAGGCTGGAGCCGGCTTCCTCCCTGGCAGCCTCAGCCTCCGAGGCCAGGGCTGGAGCTGGCTCCCCGCGTCTGCGGACTTGGCATCCCAGCCCCCTTCGCAGCAGCCTTGGCCTCCGGGTCCAGCTTCCTGGGGGACAGAGCGGGCTGGTGGGCCCGCCACGCTCCCCTGCAGCATGGGGGCAGGGCCCCGCTCCCCCCAAGGGATGGCTCTGACTCAGGGTTACAGGACAAGTGGTCACCCGACCTCTCCTGGGTCTGGAATGTCCCCAGAATGTGACAACCCTCTTTAGGAGAAAGTAAGAGCCTGAAACATGGGGCCTAGCACAACAGGCCAGACATGGATCCTGAGCTACAGTAATGGTCAAGTCAGTTACAAAGGAAAGTTAGCTTAAGTCGACCTAAACAAAGCCGCGTCCACACTGGGCTTTTCTTAAGTCGATTTAAGAATAGCCTTCAGTCAACTTAATAACACCTCCTTTTAGATCGACTTAAGTCTTAAATCAACTGCTTAAGTCAACTTAAGGCCAGTGTAGACGGGGATTAACGCATCTTGTTGTTCACTTCTGGCTCAGCTTCTCTTATGAAAACTAAGCACATGGGCTCTTCTCAAAGCAGCTCCTGCCTGCTGTCTGCACAGACTGCTGCTCTCATGTGATCTGTCTCTGACCACACTACATCACACCAGCAGAGAACCCTGTGGAGCAAGCTCAAAATGCTACCATCCCTGCTTCCCGAAGTTTCTGGTTGTGGGTAGCTAATCTGCCTGTAACGCACTACTCTGTTTAACGTCTACCCTCGGGGTGTTATTCATCGAGGGGTGCGCTTGGACGACAGGTTCTTTTTCCACCGGGATAATAGCCTGGCCTTGATCTGATGGAGAGGAGGCATTAACAGGTACATCAGTAGTCAAGGGAACCAGATTATAAAGGGTTGAACCGAGCCAGCCGATAACCCAAGTGATTATTACAGGAATGAAATACTGCTCCCATAAGGGGAAGAATAAGGGGGGTAAAGGGGTACTAGGGATTAACAACATCAAGGAAAATAGGAATGGAATCAGGAGAGTTATAAGCATAAAATGTTTATTGCAGATCATTATGAGTACACCACTTATGCACTTTTTCTTGTTGTAAGTGTACACTCTTTTTAGCTGTTATATACTTGCAAGATTAAACACTTTACTGTTATGCTAATAATATTGTTGTGCTGCAGCAGGCTTAAAAATGAAAGTAAATACGCATTATTAACTATTTAATTGCTAAAACTATCCTTATTACTCTGCACTTGCCCCTAGCTTCAAAGGGGTGCCCCTAACTTCAAAGGGGATGCCAGGCTATCTACCTGTACTCCCAGGCTGGGGTGCTAAACTGCTTGTTCCCTAACCTTATGCCTATCCCCCCGTACCCTCGGGGATCAGGGTGCTAACCTACTTCTGTCCTTACACCAGGACTCGGGGTGCTAATCTTTAATTACTATATCTGTTACTCATATACCTGTAGCTACATTTGAACCAGTGTTCACCGAGGTCTATTGGTGATTTCTTAATACTCACCGAACTCTGTACCAACGTGTCAGTTCGCCACCGTCGGGGATCAGGTGCTGACCCTTCTTTGATGAGCTCAGGCCTACGTGCCAGCCCAGTCAGCTTCAAGACCAGGACCTGACCTTTCTCCGGCTTCTCTGAACAGACCCCACTTGCTATCGTAGCCAAGGCCACGGGGCGTCTTGAATCTGTTCAATCCTGTCTCCTATGATTATCTATGGGACTAATATTTATAGAGTTTTTGCCCTCCATACCCCTCCTGTTTTCTCAGAGGGTCCCACGTCTTTGCAACATTGCCCCTCGGTTCCCATACGCTTTTACACATCTGCAACATAGCTATCAGTTCCCATACGCTCTATGCAGGGCCAAATCTTTGCAACATAGCCATTACAAGGCTTTGCAACATAGCCCTCGGTTCTCACATGCTATGTGCAAGGTATTCCTTGTAACATTGTAAGTTTCCAAGGTTGCTGAGGCAGACTATATGATGTCTGAGTTCTGGCATTGGTTCATGTGAGTTGTATGCTAAGGCCTTTGAAAACTGGTTCAGGCTTGGGCCTATGCTAGCAATCTATCAATTCTAAAAACAGGCTTCCCATTCCTAAACCCCATATTCTGCATTGCCTAGCAACAGTAACCCACCCTCAATAGGTCTCTTAAAGAAATAACCTTTTTTAGGCATATGGGTTACAGCAGCATGTCAGGGGAAAGGAATCCCCACTGCAACTTGTCAGTTATTTCTAGGAAGCCAGTGTCTTGAATCTTAACATCAGCTCTGACTTGCTCTTACAGCCTGTCCTGCTATGACTTACACTTCCCTGCATTTATTTTCCTTCCATTTTATAAACTCTCCATCTTCAAAACATCTGACAAAGTTGGATTTTCTCCCATGAAAGCTCATGCAATAGATAAATTTGTTAGCCTTTATAAGTGCCACATGACTCCTTGTTTGTTTTGCTGAAGTAGACTAACATAGCTACTCCCTTGGTTCTGTTCTTGGTCCGCTATGCTTAATATTTAAAGATGCAAAGATCTCTAGTAATTTGATACCAAGAGGGATTGCTTTCTTCAGGTCATTATGGTCCAATGTAAATTCAGACGAGATAACAGTGCCCATAACTCTTGTGTTCCAGGTGCAATGTGGATCTGAAGGTGGCTGGCTGTTCCTGTGGTAAATGTGTAATGCTCACTTGCAGCGCTCCTTCTCTAAAATCCAGGGAAGGGGCTTACATGACCCTGGTGATCTCTGGTGAGTAAGTCAAGTGGGGTAAAGCTTTTCCCAGATGTTAAATTTTCAGGTTATAGAGCCTTTATTCTGGTGGTGATGGAGTGAGAGGAGGGGTTAAAAGTGGCAGACAGACATGGACTAGGGCAAGGGTTTTCAAACTTTTTTCCTCAGGACTCAGTTGAAAAAAAAATAATGTGTGCCCACAACCCAACAATTTCATCTTTCAGCAATGCATTCCAGTCCTTTGGTGGCAGTTGCAGGGGGTGCTGCAACCCAGTACTGGCAGGGCCGTCCCTGTGGGGGTTGGTGAACGGGGCAATTGCCCTGGGCCCCGTGGTTACATGGGCCCCACACTGTCCCGCTTCCAGCGGGACAGTGCGGGGCCCACGCGTGCCACAGCCCCTTCTTCCAGAGCCACCCTGCTGCCTTCGGCAGCGAGCCAAAGGCAGCGGGATGGGCCAGGAGGGCTACGCCCGGCCCCTGGGCTGGCTGTACCCGCCCCCAGGGTGGAGCAGGCAGGCCCTGGGGTGGAGCACGTGGGGACCGGCCTCTGGGCCAGCCTGCCCCACACAGCCGGCTCTCCCCTGCAGGCAGCCTCTGGGACCGGAGCCAGCTGCGCCCCCGCCCCGCAGGCGGCCTCTGCCTCCCGGCCCAGGGCCAGCTCCCTGGGGTGTGGGGCCCCACTTCAGCCAATTGTCCGTGGGCCCCTCTCCCCCCAAGGGATGGCCCTGAGTACTGGGTCCCGACCCTAAGTTTGGAAACCATTGGACTAGGATGCTCAGCCTTCCTGCATCCAGACAGCTCTGTAGCACAACCCAGGCTTCCTCTCTCTCTCCAGTCTTTAGACAACAGAGTCCTGTGGCACTTTTAAAGACTAACAGATTTATTTATCGTAGTCTTTAAAAATGCCACGGGACTCTGTTGTCTTCCTACAATAGACTAACACGGCTCCCCCTTTGTAATTTGTCCAGTCTTTAGGACAAGGATGGGATGCACAGCACACACCCACTTGTCACCGCAGTCAAGGCCACCACCTATTTAGACAGGGGGCCAAAACAAACAGCTTCCCCCTGCATATTGAAGAGTTCAGCAGTCTTAGGAAGACAAAGAAGGAATCTAGTGGCACTTTTGAAGCTTCCAAGCCCAAATGACGCAGGTTGAAACTGTTATAATTGCTGAGCAATGAAGGAAGTGGGGTCAGAATAAAATACAGAGGGAAAAGCAGAGAGGAAATACACAAATGCTGACGTGACTTAGTCTTGCACTGGGAAAAGGAGTCTAAATACATGGAGGCAAACATAAATAAGGGAAACCACTTGAATTTCTAATGAAAGATGTCCCAGCCAGAGTTCACGTAGATCACAATTTCCCGCAAGAACAAAAGGTGAGACTCAAACTATTGCATTTGTAACCTGTTCATCTGAGCAAGGAAAGTATCACAGAGAGCTTCCAATTGCTAGCCAGCAACACAGCTTCCAGGGACTAAGACAGGATAGAATCCTACAGGACTGCAGAGCCAACAGGAAAGAGGCAGGAATCAGTTCCCAACATCACCCATCCATTAACTTCTCTCTCCACGAGCCCTCAGTTCTTGCTGGCCTACACCCCTGACATTGCTGTCAGATACTGCCATGTCAGCCCTATCAGAAGCAAGGTGAATGAGAGGTAGATGGGGGAGTAATGGTTATGCAATACCACGATGCCACCGGGTGAACATATTGTCTGGATAGAGAGAGCGATTTGTTGGGTCTTGTTAGAAGATGGGTCTGTGTGGGGGATCTTCCGAGAGATCTGGAGAGAAAATGCCCAAGATTAGGACCTAACCCTGAGAACAACTCACCATCCAGTACCCCTCAGACGCGTAACGGGATCTCCACCCCAGGAGCCGTATCACACCAGAAATGCCATGTGAATTCAAAGAGGACAGCCCTGCTCATTAATGGTAAAGTGCCCAGTCTGAAAGCTGCACTGGGATCAAACCTGCACCAGTTTAGCAAGATTCAGCCCCATTTCCCTGACGAGAGCAGAGAGGGACTATTTTTCTGAGAACTGTGCTCACAGCTGCGCTCTGTTTTAGAGCGCCCTCCTCAGCAGCCAGAACCATTGGCCTGAGCTAGGTTAATCGTTTCTGAATGCGGCTGGGATTTTGTTGTACAGTTTCTGCACTAGGGCACTTCCAGCCACGTACTGAGTCTGTTTAAATTGAAATAATGGTTCCTGTTTGGAAGGCCTTGCTGACTGTCTACCCTGAGATTTGAAATAGGGACACATTTTAAAAAAATGTTTAGGTGCTTAATTCCTATTGACTTCAGTGGGATTTAGGAATTCAAGAACCATTGCAACATTGCCATAGTGCCTACGCATTTTGTAGCCCATCATAAACCCCATTCTTAATATGGTTTGGTCAGGTCAGCCCAGAGCTGCTCGGAGTTCATACAACTACTACAAAATGGCATCTTACTCAGGGATTTGGGTAGTGTTTGCATCTTGCCAGCAAGAACTGTTCATGATCCAGGTAGCTCCAGTTTTGACAGTTCCTGGTACCCCCTGCATGGGTTCACATTACTGTTCTCATACACTTTTCCGACACAATCCCCAACTACATGGTCCAGGGAAACTGACAGAACATTGCTAGGAAGTATAGCCAGCCCTGCTCTACAGAGACCCTGCCTGTGGGTATGTGACGCCACCTGAGCAAACTTCTTGTAAGGAGCGTTTCTTTGAATCAGAAGTGGATTGGCCTGGCTTTCAGTGTAATTGATGTCAGTGGGATCAGGTCCAGAGCACGGCTTGATTTCCATACAGCACCTAGCACATTTCTGAGAGCTTCCAGTGACTGCAGTGTGTCCTACAATGTGGGATTGTGCCCCGTGAGATGACAATTTTAGAGATAGGTCGTTCAAGTCACTAGTGTTTCGCCCTGTATAGGTCAACTTGCACACCCATGGCAATTTAGGGGCCTTTTTTTCCTTGGTGCTCTGAAAAATTATGAAGTTAGCAGACAGGCATAAAGAAACAATGAACTTCCTCATTAAGCTAATTCAGTAGGAAACTCGACACATGGGGTTCTTCAACTTTTTTTTGCTGGGATCCCTTTTGCAAACATTTCAGGCTGTCATGACCCCTCCCCTGTGCCATGCCACCTTTACTGCCATGTTTGGAGGATGAAGCTCACAACCCCTCCCATAATAACCTTGCGACCGTGTGGAGGTCAAGAACCTCACTTGAAAAGCCCTGCCCCAAACTATCTGTACAGACAAATATATGGTGTTTACAAATTGTAGCATAATACAATACCCATATTATACAATTGTATAACATACAGTCAGTAGCAAAAATCAACACCAATGTTATAGAGTTGTATGACATGGGTTCTGCATTATGGAACAGACGGTATAAACTCTGAATTAAATCTGAGATGGTAGTGAGTGAGGACAGAGAATTTAAAGTTTCAGGAAAAACAGCCATGTCCCAGACTTCACTACTTCAATCTTTCATGCTGTACGTGTTTCTTGATCTTCAGGAATTTGATCAAAGCAAAATGAAAGTTACTAAACTTCTGAATCAGGTGGTTATGGTGGAAACCCAGCTTACTCCAAGCAGCAGAGCTGTGAGGATTAAAGAGGAAACAGCAGCATCCAAATATTAGTCTTTGAAAGCAAGTCATCAAACCGACCTCTTCTACATACTGGTACATTATTGCCTTGACAGCCTGTATGTTGGTGGCATCCATCATTAAAGTGACAGCTTGTCCTTTCCGAATCTTCACCACTCCCCTGAAGACCTGTTTGTTGTTGTAACAGGCAGCTAGCGTGGCAATGGCCATCACCTAGGGAGAAGTGACGAAAACAGAATTTACTCTCTGCTGTGAGCACCGCACATGGGGTGACCCCATTCCAAATCAATGGTAAAACACCATTTGATTTTAGAGGGGCCGGGATTTCAGGTGCCGTGTAATGAGAAGAATCAGCTCAAAGGAGGGGACAGAGAAATGATTTCTAAAGCACCATGGCTCACAATGGATGACTAAAGCAGACTGTAGGGTTCCTAATATTTTCATCAATTATCTATGAATGTCTTGGTTGGTGCCGGGGGGCTGGGGCAGAGAGAAGGTCATGTTTATTTACGTTTATCCAACAGCAACCCTCGTGTATCCCTGACATCATTAATGGCAGTGGGAGGAACATGTATATGGAAAGCAGGATCATTCTATTGGGGAAAATATTTCTCAGGACAGGACAAAAACTAAATTTTTGGTGAACTCCACATTAAATTTATTTATATAAAGTTATTAAATAATGCTAATACTAAACACTGTGGATAAACCACAACAGACATCCAGTTCCAAGGGGGAGGATGAAGCAGTTAGAAGATCCTCTTTAAAACACCCATAAATGTGAACTTACCTGTGGAATAGCACAGAAGTTGAAGACTCTTTGGTTTTTCAATCTAGATAAGTACATGAGGACATCAGGGACGTGTTGTAAGGCGTTTGTAATCAGTTCATTCAGACACTGGACGGCCACGTCACTGTTCTCTGGCTTGGCAACATCACAGAGCTTCTCGGTATACCTGCTCCAAACCTGGGAACACAGACAATACATAACAACACCACCGAGCATTTAGTGGTTTTCAGACATTCGTATTAAAAGGGGGGCCGTATCAAGCTATTAAAACAAAAGTCTTATTACTGAACTTCATCTCTTTCTCATAATCAGACCTTGTTGCAGTCAGAAGGAGCCTTGAAACACTCAAGTTTACTCTGGGCCTCCACTTGCCTTCGGCCCTATTACAGGGCTCCTCTCAATGGGTGTGACTACACTTGCAAGTTAGGTCGACTTAAGGAGGCTTAAATTGACCTAAACTACTCTGCGTCCACACTGGGCTTTCCTTAAGTCGACTTAAGCATTTCCTTAAGTTGACTTAAGGAAAAGTTAAGTTGACTTAACAACACCTCGTTTTAGGTCAACTTAATGCTTAAGTCGACCTTATTAGGTCAACTTAAGCCAGTGTGGATGGGGATTAGCGCCTAAATCCTCCTTATTAAGTCAACTTAAAGTGTTAAGTCGACTTAATAAAGGTCAAAAAGGGGCTATGTCTACACTAGAAAAGTTGTCTACTTTTGTTAAGTCGACTTAACTTTTCTAGTGTAGACATAGCCAATGAGACACACTGGGATAGAGACTAACATCTAGAGAAGATTCTTACCAAAATGGTGAACTTTGAGACAGACGTGAAACAAAAGCATGTGGAGCCCATCTACTGAGAAGAATTGAATACAAGTGGGAGCTCTGAAGTTGAACATCCATGCCTCTGATTCAGCAATGCACTGACAAACTTATTACAGTAATGTTGTCATATATTGCCAATGGTGCTGATGCACGGACCACAGCAATAGCATGCAAGGTGTTCTCTAACAGATGTTTCTCTAACGCGTTCTTCTAATAGATACATGATCAGTAATAGTCATGGTCTCCTAGATTACAGCTTTATTCTGTGATCAGAGGGAGACAAAACCACCACAGATGTTCCAGCTTCTCCTCTGAAGTTTGCTTTAATAGCCACATTAATGGGGTGTTTGGATATCTGCCTGCTATTCCTTTGAAGAACAGTTACTAGGGTACAAGTTTATCATTATTAGCAATAGAGTTCAGCCCTTAGAAACATGGCTACTACTAAATGTGACTGTTCAGCTAGATTGTTATCAGAGCTCAAGGACAGAAGAGTTTGATCTAACTCTGTACAGAGATTTGGGCAAATTCGTTTGGAAAAGCCAAGAGATCTTCTATATCTGAATAGGAACAGAAAACAAATTTGGTGAAATGAGTCTCATAACACGTAGTTCTGACTGAACTGCGTCAGAGCTGCGCTAGTCCCTCTGGCCCGGTCCCTTTCACATGAGCTGTCGGCATCACAGCCCTTCCACTAACTAAGGAGCCACGTCTGGCTGAAGTTCTTATCCAGAAAAGGGTTGGTTTCCTTTACCTCTCTGGGCCAGAATTCTCTTCCTGCCAGGTGATCTTCCAAATAATCACGGATGAGGACGGTTTTCTCAATGAAGACACCCATGGAATTTGCAATCTTTGTGTCCTGTCCTATGATTGAGTCTTCAAGCTCCAGTGCCGAGAACAGATGGGAAAGGCCAACGTACACCAGCCCAACAACGTAGTGACAATACTGCAAGGTTTGGAGAGGTTTAATTACACAGACAATATATCCTGTAGCCCAAGGGTTTATATCAAAATTCCACCTCTGGGTTACAGAGGGTGCTGTGTGGTGGGCCTTTCCTTGTTTTTATGATGAGGACAGTGGAATTTGGCCTCTGAATGCAGAGTGATAGGGACTAAGCATTCCTCCAACATGTCTCTTCATACCCAGGCTTGACAGCCAACATCCCCACACCAAGACTATAATTCTATCACATGGATTTTACCACTGGGGCACTGCTTCACTCAGGAGAAACAGTAAATGTGTCAGTCACAGCTTTTAATGGCTCAGGTCTTCCACCTTCCAGATGAAAGATCCATCTAAGAGCAGCTGCTCCAGTGGCCTATTCTAGTTGAACAGCTCCAAGACTTGACTGTTACCACCATTTACAGCCACAGTCATCCACAAGGGTCTGTTACAACATAGAGCAGTGAGTCAGTGGCTGGTGAAACTTACACCGAGATCTCAGCACTCAGATAACTCTTCACATTCCCATGGAAGGAGGCTGCCCATGTGGGAAGACTCAGAGCTAACACTTTGTCCTTTTCTCATCTTGGGAACCTGTATGCAATTGGGTAAGCATCACCGCTCCCAGAGGAGAAGACACTGCAATCACCAATATACTTACCTTATCCCACTCATGCAGAGAATTGACCTTCTTTTGCAAAAACTCTGCCATTCCAGCTCCCATCTTGCGACACACATCTGCAATCACATCCCGATATACCTTTGATAAGTTCCTGAACTCCAATGAGATCTACACAGAAGTCACAAGGAAATACATGTAGTGCTGAAAGTGCAGAAGAATTTGGCATTCATTTACAGACTAAGACAGGGTGGCTATGTCTACACTGGCAAGTTAGTTCGAATTAAGGAGGCTTAATTCGAACTAACTAAAGCCATGGCTACACTAGGCTTTAGTTAGTCGAATTAAGGGCTTCCTTAATTCGAACTAATAAGTTCGAATAGGGTATTCGAACTAAAGGGTTAATTCGAACTAGTTAATTAAACTAATTTCTTAGTTCGAACTAACTGGCCATTGAAATGAATGGAGATCGCTAATTCGAACTAAGCAAGAGCCATGAATGGCACTTGCTTAGTTCGAACTAAGTTTTCCTAGTTCAAATTAAGCTAATTCGAACTAACTAAAATTAGTTCGAATTAGTTAGTTTGAACTAATTTTAGCAAGTGTAGACATAGCCGGTATGTCTACACCTGAAAAGCCAAGTCGACTCTGTTAAGTTGACTTAACAAGGTCGACTTAAGTCGACTTAAAGTCGACTTGTTAAATCAACTTAGAGAGTATACACCAAAAACTTAAGTCGACTGTCTGTGTCCACACATGCCGGTGCTAGGTCGACGGACAGCCGCGGGCTGGGGAGAAGGGAGCCGCGGCTCCCCAGCAAGAAGGATATCCGCGAATTTGCAGGGCTCTACTCATAGAACTAGAAGGGATCATGAGAGATCATCAACTCCAGTCATCTGCACACATAGCAGGACCAAGAATCATCTCTTTCTTTTCTCTAGTTCCCAAATGCTCTATTCATCTGGCATCTGCCTTTCTCTCTCTCACGTCACACAGTCCTCTTAAGAGTTCCCTTATGCTGCTTTTCCCCTGGCCCATCCTTGGTACCATGTCTTTCTCTAGCAAGGTTGTAGTTTTCTTTAAGTATTTGTAGATTTCATAGGTTTAACACCAGAAAGGACCACCAGGATCATCTCATCTGACCTACTGCCAGGGCCGGATTATTGCACAGGCCAACAGGGCCCATGTCCAGGCGCCCACCACAATGTGGGGGCCCTCCGCCCTGCTGGCACTGTGGGGGGAGCAGTGTGGGCCGACCTAGAGGCTGGGCTCTGCACTTCTGCCCCACCCCTGAGCCAGCCACTCCATCCGTTGGGGCAAGGCGGGCTGGCTGGTTAGCCCCCTGGGGTTGCAGGGCCAACTGATGCATGCAGTACAGCCTTCAGCATGGCCTTCGGGCTGCAACAGAAGCTGCACCATGCGCGCTGGTCAGCCCCACCCACCTCCCATTCATCTGTGCTTCTCCATCTTCAAGAGTCTGATGAAATGGGATTTTCTCCCACAAAGCTCAAGCGATATATACATTTGTTAGTCTTTAAAAGTGCCCTTAGGCTCCTTGTTTGTTTAACTGGCTAGACAGCACTATTAAGGAAAAGTATTTTGGAGGGTTATAATGGATCACAGATTGAATACCAATCAATAATGTGATGCAGTTGCAGAAAAAGCAAATGTCATTTTGTGGCGTATAACAGGAGGGTCCTGTTTAAAACACGGGAGGTGATTGTTCTCCTCTGTTCAGAGTGGGTAAGGCTTCAGCTGGAGCACTGAGACCAGTTTTGGGCACCACACTTTAGGCAAGACATGAATCAGTTGGAGAGAATTCAGAAGAGAGCAATGGTAAAAGTGGTAAAAGATTTGGAAAGCAGAACATACAAGGAAAGGCTGGAAGAAGTGAACCTGTGTAGTCCAAAGAAGAGACGGCTGAAGGCAGACCTCAACAGTTTTCAAATACATAAAAGGTTGTTACAAAGAAGGTGGTAAAGATGAACAATTGTTGTCCATGTCCACCAAGGATAGGACAAGAAGTAACAGTCTCAGTTTGGAACGAGGGCGATTCAGGTTAAACATATTTTTTAACTGTAAGGCTACTTAAGTACTGGAATAGGTTAATTATGGAGGTTGTAGAAACTTTATTAATGCTGTTAAGAACTGATGAGACAAGCATTTTGTAGCAATGGTCTAGGTAGAATTGGTCCAGCCTGACCACAGGGGGGTGGACAAGAGGACCTCTTGAGGTCCCTTCCATTTCACACATTTCTCTGATACTTTAACCTCCATTAAATATTTTCATAATATCTGACAAATCTTGTAAATTAACTGAAGGAGTAGCGCTGAGTCAAAGGGAAGACATTTCCCTCTGACTCAGTGCACTGAAGACACCGTGGTAAGTAGGCAGTAGGCAATTGGAGGGAGATACACAAGGTATTTGTGAATCTCACTTTGATTGCCACTGAAATGACACCACGGTATGGACCAGAGCTAGGTATTTAGAGACCTCTGCTCTTATGGCCATACATTTAGTATCTGAAAGCTTCAGTAGAATTGCCTCTGCACACAGTGCAACGTGAGCGTAAACTGGTACTATTCCACATTCAGAGATTTACAGGCCAGAAGGGACCTTTATAGACATCGTGTGCAGCCTCCTGCGTGACACAGGCCAGAAACCTTCAAACAAGAAGTCCTGCTTCAAAATCATTAAGTCTTAATTGAATTAGACTATAACTTTATGAAACCTCAAGTCTCAATTTAAAGACTTCAGAGGACAGAGAATCCACTATATCCTCATTAGCTTGCCCAATGATTTATTCTCCTCATGGTTTAAAAGGTGCACCTTATTTCCAGTCTGAATTTGTCTAACTTTAGCTTTCAGTCACTGTTTTGTTAGGCCTTTGTCTATTAGACTGAAGAGCTCTCCAGTACCAGACGATGAAAACATTAAAAAACCAGTAGGGGAACATTTCAATCTACCTGGATGCACTGTAGAAAACATCCTAGTTACAGTACTTCAGCAAAAAACTTCAAAACAAATAAGAACGTTAAACTGCAGAATTGGAATTCATATGTAAACTAGATACCTTCACACTGGGTTTGAATAGAGCTCTTGAATGGCTGGGTTATTACGAAAGGTGATCTCCCCTGTAT
The DNA here is from genome assembly GCA_007922175.1 of Pelusios castaneus. Taxonomy (NCBI): domain Eukaryota; kingdom Metazoa; phylum Chordata; order Testudines; family Pelomedusidae; genus Pelusios; species Pelusios castaneus. The sequence continues at coordinate 1,210,235 of ML685829.1, forward strand.
CACCCTTCTCAAGCCTCAATTATAGTTCTGGCTTTCCCTCTTACATACTATGACTCAAAACCAAGCTTGTTTACTCTACAGAGATAGGGTAGCAGTCTATTTCTCTGGATGCAGGATCTTCCCGGAGTGGGAGGGGGTAGGGCCAATAAGCCTATGGGGGCCCCCAGTCCTTTATGCGCTGGGGATGGGGACGGGGATGGGTGGGTTGGCCCAGAGGCCATGCTCCGTGCGCCTGCCCCGCCCCTCGCCTTCGGCTTCCACTGAAAGCAGCAGGCTGCGTAGGGGGCAGAGGTGCAGGCCCTAATGCAGGGCCCATAGAACAACGGGTCCCGGAGAGATCGTCTCACTCATCCCCCCTAAGGATGGCAATGCCTGGATGTTTTAATTTACCTTGTGACCAACACTTTGTAGAAAGTAGGTTTAGATAGGGGTTTGGTATGCTTATTAGTAATTAGTATGCTTATCAGTAATAGTATAGTTTATAGTAAGTATAGGCCCAAGTCTGAACCAATCTTCAAAGGTCTAAACATTATAACTCACCTGGACCTATGCCAAGAACTCAGGCGTTACTCTGAAAAAATTAATTGAAATTATTTTAAATTTAATTGCCTTGCAGAAAACTTCTTTGCAAAAGCTGCTTCCCAAAGACAAATTTGTAATCATTTACTGTTCAGCTCAGCCTGGACTTCCCTTTTTCCTTGATGAGAACTAGCTCATGAGCCCCCTGCAACATTAGCCCGTGAGTTCCCAGCAAAGTTGTGTAAAAGAAAAACCACAAGGACAAAGCAGGAGGGGTGCGAGGGGGCTAAGACCCCATAAAATAGCAGCTCCAAAGACTGCAAAGATGGGCGGTAGGGCAAGACAGAGGGAAAGGTCAGGACCCATTCCCCGTGAATGAGGAACTGACACGTCGGTGAGAGGCCGCCCGAGAAAGGTCAGAGCCCATTCCCTGTGAGTGACGAAGCTGACACGTCGGTAAGAGTTTGGTGAGTATTAAAAAACTGCAACAGACCTCGGGGAACGTTGGTTCAAAAGTAGCTACAGGTATATAAAACAGTAACAAGTTATAGTACCCCGAGTCCTGGTGTAAGGACAGAAGTAGGTTAGCACCCTGGTCCCCAAGAGCATGGGGGGATAGGTAGAAGGTTAGGGACCAAGCAGTTTAGCACCCCAGCCTGGGAGTACAGGTAGGTTAGACTGCAATCCCCTTTAAAGGTAGGGGCAATAGCAGTGGAATAAGGATAGCTTTAGCAATTAAACCTTCAATGTGCATTTATTCTTGTCTTTAAGATCTGCTGCAGCATAATAGTGAAACTGTAACTTTACAATCATATGATTATTGAAACTTGCTTAATTAATATCTTGCAAAAGGCATTTAAAACCCATTATAAGCATGCTGATCGAAAATAAAAACCTTTTATTCATAATTCTCTTGATTCGTTTGATATTATCCCTGTTTTTATTAACTCCCTGTGCCCCTCTCTCTTCCTTTATATTCCCCCTATGGGAACAATATCTAGTCCCCTTAATGTTTATTTGGATTACTGGCTGGATCGGTTCAATCCTCTATTGTTTTTTCCTCCTTACCCCTGATGAAACTACAAAGGCCTCCACTCAGTCACCGGATAATAATGGGGCTATTAACCCCATGGCCAAAAGAACCCCTGTCCAACCATACCCTCTGATGAGTAACACCCCAGAGGTGGACGTTAAACAATGTGTGGACCCTTCTCTGTATGTATGTATTTGCAGCTAACATGCCATATCTTCCATTTCATGCATCTGACGAAGTGGGATTATACCCACGAAAGCTTATGCGATAAATAAATTAGTTAGTCTTTAAAACTTTCACAGGACTCCTTCTTTGTTTCGGTTTTGTTGGAATAGACTAACACGGCTCCCCCTCTGAACCCTCTCTCTGTGCAGGTACTTATAGACTGTGATCAAGTCACCTCTTAACCTACTTTTTGATCAACCAAATAGAATTAGCTTCTCAAGACTCTGGGCTCTGGGGGTTTTTCGCCTTCCTCTGTAGCACAGGGCATGGTTCACCTACCGGTGAGTTCTCTGTATCTTAAGTCCTTAAATCATGATTTAAGGAGGTAAATAACTCAGTCATAGGTTGGTGGCCTATTGCAGGAGTGGGTGGGGGAGGTCTTGAGGCCTGCATTTTGCAGGAGGTCAGACTAGATGATTGTACTGGTCCCTTCTGACCTTAAAGTCTATGAGACTCTGAGGCTATGTACACACGATAAACTTGTCCTGCAATAAGCTATTGCGGGACAAGGAAAGCGCTATGAATATAGCGCTTTTGTGTGTACATACGGGCTGCTTCTATCGCAAAGGAGCATTCACCGTGTGAATGCTCCTTTGCGAAAGAAGAGCAGTACATGGTGGGCACCTGTCCCACCATGCACTGCCCACAGCCAGCCCCCTAGTCCAGCTGCAGGGCTTCGGGTGGCGGTGGGAGCTGCATTGCCAGCCCCCACTGTCACCCGAAGCCCCGAGGCTGAGCTGGGGGCTGACCCGCACCGGCGAGGGTTCGAGCCAGCCCCCTAGCTCAGTCCAGGGGTTCGGGTGGTGGCAGGGGCTGCGCGCTTAAGCATCGCAGCCCCCGCTGCCACCCGAAGCCTGAGCTAGGGGGCTGCAGAGCTTTGAGTGGCAGCGGGAGCTGCGGCGCTTTCCCCCGCCACCACCTGAAACCCCGGGGCTGACCGGAACCCTCGCCGGTTCAGGCCAGCCCCCAGCTCAGCCCCGGGGCTTTGGGTGACTGCGGGGACTGGCAACGCAGCCCCTGCCGCCACCCGAAGCCCTGCAGCTGGACTAGGGGGCTGGCCCGAACTGACGAGGGCAGCCGGTTCGGGCCGGCCCCTTAGGTCAGCCCCGGGGCTTCAGGTGACAGTGGGGGCTGGCAACACAGCCCC
>ML685829.1:1213558-1259403 GCA_007922175.1 Pelusios castaneus
CGCAATAAAGTGATCGTGTGTACATAGCCTAAGTAAGAAACAGATTCTCCAAGGCCACCACCGAGTTAACACCCTTGATAAACGGGTCATCAGGAGATCACAGAGCAAGCTGCTATCGTTCCCCATTGCTTGTTTTCTGCATTCCCCGTTCCTATTTTGAGCAATCAGACAAACAGCAAACCCAGTGATACCACAGGAAGAGCTGCCGATGACTATGTCTTCAATCGTCTGGCAATTCCAAGTGGTAGAGGTTGGAAACGGGTACCAGTACTAGTCAACATCTGGGTTAGATTATAGGATGACACAAGAAAACAATGGCTCACCGTTGGGAAGTCCTCAAGCACTTGTTTGTATTTATCCTTGCTCTCCATGTATCGCCAGTCCGGCTGATAGAGATAGGAGTGGAAATTATACAACATTGGGACCTTGGTTTCTAAACTGATGGTCATATCATCTTCTACAGTGTCCAGAGCTCGGAGAACCAAGTAGAATATGCATACAGCATGACTGTGGAGAGAGAAACGGATTTCCTCTTGCTCCGACTACAAATGGCTCAAACAGATAATTAAAAACTGTACATGGCTTTTGTGAGAGATATTCTCAAGTCAAACAGTCCAGCAGCACAGTGGGAGCTGTCTAGTTTATTGCACTGAATGCAACTTGTATGAGTGCCTGTGTTGGGGTGCCTTCTGACTTTATAGTCTATGATCTAAGTCTGAGCTGGCTGCTGAAGGGAGTGGACACAGACTGCCAGCTGTCTCCAGGGAGTTGTGGCAGGTTCTGACCCTGAGATATTGCATGCAGAGCCCACACAGCGGGAAGAGAAGGGATCTCTCTGTATTTGTTACTTAAGGAGGTGTTGCAAAACTTTATAATTATTTCTATTGCAATGGCACCCGGGAGCTTGAATCAAAATCAGGGCTCAGCTATACTGGGCCCTGTACAAACACAATGCCCAGAGAGCCTGTAAGTGAGATAAAACCAGATACAACAGGTGAGCATGGAAGATGAAGAAGAAGGGACATGAGACAAGAATAACTCCAATGAAAACACAAGATCACAGACACCAGCGCTGGGTATAAAAGGCAAATTTCAAAGTGTGCTTTTCAAGCCACCCAGAGGAGATCAACCAATCTCTACAATAGTTAATGTTTACAGAGCATACCAAGGGGGAAGAAGTGGGATTTTGGTCAAAGCACTTCACTAGGACTCAAGAAAGCTGGGTTCAGTTCCTCGTTCCACAGCAGCTTTCTGATTTGACCTTAAGCAAATCACTTCAGTCTCTCTATGCAACCCTATAAAAACAGGAGCAGTACGGCCTTGCCTCATAGTGGCACCGTACAGTGCTTAGTTACTGATCAGAAGTCTGACCCATCCATGTTCAGGGTAGACTCCCAGAAATTGCCAATGTCAGAGCAGGTTGCAAAAGTCCTGGTGGATAACAATGAAGTTAGACTCCCAAATCAGTCCCATACAGTGCTTCTGATTCCCCACGCTGTTCTCAAGAAGCTAAAACAAAAATATAGAGCCCCTTTTATTATATTTCAGTCTCTGGCTCCCAATCGGCCAGTAGATCCAACAAAAAGAGAAGTGAAAACTATTTCCTTAATAGAACGTTCTCCTGACCCCAAAGAGTCTGCCATATAGCCAGATCTGACCCCAAAATACCACACTGCCTGCCAGTAACTAAAACTAAAGCTTAATTACAAAAAGGCAGCAGGGGAGAGTTGTTCTATGACAAAAGCAATGGGATTCAAACCATTTGTATTTATGTCCATGTATAACAGGTTTTCAGTAGAACTGTGGGGTTTCAGGCGTATATAGCTCCTCTGGTGTACCTCCAGCCTCAGTCCTTTGCCATGCGACTTGTGGACATTCACAGAAACAAAACTTGAGTTCATGGTCACCTGGGCAAGTCCTGATGGCTCCTAAGGTGTAGCCCTGGGGTGCTTTCTACTTTGGAGTTCCTTTAATGGGCCATTAAAAGCTTATGGGTGCTGCCATCCTGTCTGGGGGGTTGCCCAGAAACAGCGTAACTATGGGTTATATCAAACAGACCATAGCTGCCACATAAACAGCAATCAGACTAAGCAAATTGCAAGCTGTGTAATGGAACCAACCTGGGCTAGTCCATTGCAATTATTGTAATTAGCTAATATTGGCTGCGTCTACATTTGTAAATTAAGTCGATTTAAGCTAGAGTTGACTTAAACCAGTGTAGACGTAGGGTAGCCCTAAGTCGACTTAGGGCTACCCCAGGACTGCACCAATGCCCTGCCTGCCGGGGGGGGGCACAGGGGGAGCCTGGCATGCCCCCCCAAAAGGCAGGGCAGAGCCCTGCCTACCCTGCCTCTATGGCCTGCCAGGCTCCCTGTCCCCCTTTGCCCCATTGTACTCATGTACAATGGGGCAAAGGCTGAGCCCCCTGGCACTGGACAAGGGGTGCCCCCCTGCCCCTGTGGACCTGCCCTAGGTCCCCTTATACCTAAAAGTCGACCTAGGTGTCCAGTGTGGATGCTCTAGGTCGACTTTGTAAGTTCCCCCCTAGTCGACTTAAAATTTAAGTGTGGACACGCTAAGTCGACTTAAATTTCCAAGTCTAGACATAGCCATTGATACTGAATTGTATTAGAAGGTCCTCTTAATCCAGACAGCAGCAGGACAGGGATGAGGAACATGAAAGGACCAATACATGAGAGGTACTGGCGGTAACAAGTATCTAAGTCCTGTTATTGTATGTCATTTTGAGAATCCAATTAAATAAAGGCTATATATTAAAATACGCAGACTCCAGGACAGACATAAGCTCTGTCTGTGTGTATCCATTTCTTGTCCTACACTTGTATTCAGAGCTGGATTTAGGCACAAGCCAAGTAAGCCGTGGCTTAGGGCCTCACATTATGAGGGGCCTTTAAATATGTTGGAGATAACTAAAAAGATGTATCATAAGTTATTTGATAATGTAAATAAGGTTTTTTGCAAGATGTATGTTTTATTTAGTTCACTTGCCTATGTATATATTGAAATATAATGGGTTATATTTTTCATTACCTTTTCTGTTATAATGTAGTACACTTTTTTCTCTTCGTTTTTATGGTATGGGGCCTCTGAATCTTGACATAGTTTAAGGCCTCAGCATGTCTTAATCTGGCCCTACTTGCACTGAAAACTCCTTGGGGCAGTATTTTGTTCCCTGTTTGTACAGCACCAAGCGCAGTCTATGACTTGGGCTCCTAGGCATTATACAAAGAATAATCAACCTGTACTCATCATAGACAAATCCTCTCTGGCAGTGCCGGGCTCCTGAGTGGGCCCAACCCCACTCACCACAGCTCCCCGTCCAGGGCCTGGATGACGGTGGCGAAGCTCCGGCTGGTCTGGCTCAGGTGCCGGTAGCAGGTCTGGAGGCTGTCGCTGAGTGCGTCCTGTGGGCAGAGCAGAGGGAACACGGGCTGCTGGGAGCAGGATGAGTGCGGGCAGGGCTGCCAAGCTCCAGGCAGAGCAAAATGGGGAGTGCGAGGCACTCTGGACTCCTTTGCCTGCGGCGGACACCTACTGCCCACGTCAGTGGGTGGGGAGAGACAGCCCCATTAACCCTGCCCATCCCAGAAAGACCAGGACTCCCCCAGAAACCTCTCTCTGCAGCACTCCCCTCCCCTTCTAGTAACTGGCGGAGCCACGGGGCCACCTTTTCCTCCCCTCTCTTGGGAGACACCTGCCTTCTCATTAACCCTTGGTGCCTGGGGAACTCTGCCCCAACACTTGTACAGGTGGGGAGACCCCCCAGCTACTCCCAGAACCAGGAGCCAATAACCCGAACTGCTCTGGGTACTTGGGGAGACACCCACATCTCTGCACTAGACCAGGTTCCAAGTATCCCTGCATTAACCCTGGGAACCTGCCAGGAGCGGTCCCACCAGACCATCCTCAGGGCAGGTGGGGGAGGCCCCAGCTATTCTCTGGGGCTGCTGCAATTTGAGGCTGCAGGAAATATTAGGATTAGCTAAAAAAAGGAACATTAAAAAATAATCACCTAGATTTCAAGCTAAATTAGATTTCAAGCGAGCTCAATTTCAAGTGAGCTCCATTAAGGTCAAGGTCCAGACTTCTGCTCCTTTATAGGAGTCACATTTTCACTCCTTTGCCCGCATTTTCCGTAATCTTGGCAGGGCAGCAGAGATCAAAGGGAACGGGATGAACCCACCCCAAGGGAGAAACGCTGAAAGTGGGCGCACAGCAGTCTCGCATGTTACACAGAGCGCAACTCAGGGAGGGAGATGACAAGATGCAGCGGTTCACTTGGAAGACATACAGCTCATTTTCCGACAAAAGTCGATAGCTGCTGAGACTGCCGGCAGGGAGCAGCGTTTTGTTCTCTGTCTGGGCAGGGCGAGGGGATCCTAGATGTGCCGGCAATAGAAATATTAGCAAAATATTTCCAGGATGGTTTAAGACAGTGGTATCGTTTAATGGAGTTTACGAAATCAATAAAGATTTCTTTTCAATACCAAAGCTTTGGGACCCAAGGTGGGCCTTTATATACCGAAATCTGAGTCCCCAGCATCATTTAGACAGACCCACAGCCCCTCTTCTCCCGGCCTGACAGGAGAGCTCATTAAATCGGATCATTACAGCAGGCCCGTCTGAGCCTGTTCCTGCCCCCTACCAAAGAGGGAGGGTGGGGTCCCCAGCGCGGGAAGACCCAGGAAAGTCCCGGCCAGCCCAGCACGTCTGGGAGCTGATCACACCCACCGGTGAGTTTCCGCATCTGACACCCCAAGATCCGCAGCTTCTGCCGGACGCTTTGCCCAGGCAGGGAGCTTGCAGCCCGGCCAGGAATGAGGTGGCCGGGCAGAGCCATGGGAAGGGAGACGCGCGGGGCTGAATTTCCCGACCAGCGCGGTTCGCTGTGTCCATTTCACGGACGGGAAGACAGAGGCGCCCCGCAGCCAGCACCCCCCGCCCGCCTCTGCTCACCTGGTCCAGCGGGGGCATCCCGGCCGCGCCGCCGCCCAGCTTAAAGCGCAGCAGGTTGTAGAGCTCCCGGGGGCGGCCCAGCCACCTCCCCACCCGCTCCATGGCCCCGCGCTCCGGCCGGGCACAGCGCACCGGGGTCTCCCGCCGCTCCCTCTGCCCAGCAGCCTGTCCCGCCGCGGCTCCAGCCCAGCCTGTTAAATTGCCCAGCGCGGGCTGAGACGAGCGGCCCCGCCCACTCCCGCTGACAGCCGCCTATCAGCGTGCAGCGCTCCTGGCTCTAGGGGCGGACAGCGAGGTCATTGGTAGATCGTCCTTCGCCCAGAATGAAGCTGGCCGCCTAGCCTGCCCCAGGACTGGGGCTGAGAATGTTCCATTCCTTTGATTGGCTGAAAGGAGGGAGTCATTGATTCGCTTTATTTCTCTTTCTAGCGAGTAATGGACTAGGGATTGTCCTGGGAACATCCCCCTCCACACAGTTGCTTTCTCTCCCTATTCTCCCAAGTTCCAGGAGAAGTGATTTCTGATCTGCTCAACTGACAGATTGTCACAAACGGAGCACAAAACAATGCTGCAAGAAAGTAGAGCGCGTTTATAATCCAGATTAACCCGGACATGTTGGTACACTAGGTTTGTGGTGGCTGGACTCATCCCTTCAGGTGGCAATCTGGGCTATTATAAATGTCATGTATCAAAGCTAACATTTAACATATGTTGAAAAGTTCCAAAGGGGTAGCTGTTTTAGTCTAGGTCAGCAAAACAATCAAGGAGTCCCTGTGGCACTTTGAAAGACTAACAGATTTATCACATGAGCTTTCATGGGACAAATCCGACTTTGTCAGACACTTGAAAATGAAAAGCTTATAGCAAATTTATGTAAGTTTTCAGTTTTTAAGCATCTGATGAAGTGGGATTTCTCTCTTGAAAGCTCATGAGATAAATAAATTTGTTAGTCTTTAAAAGTGCCATAGGACTCCTTTTTAAATTAACACATAGGGTTTGCAGCTAATAAATGTGAGAACCAGCTCAAAATAGGGCAAGATGTCCCTATTCCTTGAGGAGATTCCCCTCTCAGGTGGAACATGCCCAGATTGGAGAAATATCTCCAGTCCAGAAGGGTTCAGCAGATGGGCATAGGCTGGCAAAGGGCTGCCAAGGCCTGTCCCTGTGGAACTTGGTAAACAGATTGTCAGAAACTGGTTTCAGAGTGGGAGAGGTGTGGACACCCATGTATCAGGCAGGTGTAAAAGATGAAGACACCCCTGTTGTCGAGGTGCAGAACCAACCTAAAATAAACAGATCAGAAATTAGAGTGAGAATATCCTGGCTTTGCAGTGTCAATCCAGAAACATTAAAAGAGCAAACATGTTCCACTTTATTCTAAACAAAGGGCATGTAGAGGTAGGAAAAGGGGGGTAAAAAAAATTGGTGACCAAGGAAAATAGTGGGAAAAGAGTTGAGAAATGGTGGAAGAGGAGGGAAAAGTCCTGTTTATTTTCTAGCTTTGTCAATTGCTCAGCCTTTGTACCTGAGTCTCTGAAATCAATGGGAGTTGAGGGCACTCAGCACTTGACAGGATTAAACCTACCTGTAAGCACAGCTGTGTTTTCCTGTCTACTAGTCCAGACAGAACACAATCATTCAGTCTAGATGGGAGAATATACTGTAATGACCAAAAAATACTTGGAGTGTCACAGACGAGGTGAGCTGAGGTAGTCAGTTGGGAAAAGGAGCCTTATCCTGCCTGATTTGCAATCATGTGGATTTAGTCAGCATGGAATCATAGATGAGGGTTTAATGGGATCTCAGGAGGTCCAACCCCTACGCAAAGCAGGACCAAGTCCAACTAAATCTTCTCAGCCGGGGATCTGTCAAGAAAAGCGTTAAAATACTCTAAAGGTTGAAATTCCATCACCTCCCGAGGTAACCCATTCCAGTACTTCACCACCCATCGAGAGAAAAAAGGGTTTCCTAATATCCAACTTTTAGATGTCCCGCTCTGCAACTTGAGACCATTGGCTATGCCTACACTTGTTAATTTAAGTCGACTTAGCATGTCTACACTCAAAATTAGGTCAACTTAAGTAGACCTTGCCAAATCGACTTAGAGCGTCCACACTGGATGCCTAAGTCAACTTGTAGGGGCTAGATGGACCTGGGACTGGTCCACGATGGCAGATTTCTGCACTTGACTTTGTTGAACCTCATCAGATTTCTTTTGGCCCAATCCTCCAATTTGTTTAGATCACTGTGTTTCCTCACCCTATCTCTCAGCATATCCTCAGTGCGATTACACTCCTATTTACATTTAAGCACCATTTGTCTAATTGTTTCTTCTTAGCTTGAGAACCCTGCCAGTTTCCTGGTAATGCTCTGCAGAAGCCAACAGATGCAAGACCCATAATTGTCATGTTGTGACATTAAACAAGCAAGAGATAGTGAAGTCAAGTTGACTTCTGATTCTTGAGAAACTGAAGACTGGGGGTTAAAGATGGATAAGGGGGAAGGAAAGAGAATTGTTATTTGCCATGGTGGAAGATTCAGTTAATACTTGGGTACAAGGCCCTTCCAGTCTTCTTTTTTGTTTGTCTCATTAGCTCTTCAAAACAAACAAGAAGTCTCGTGGCAATTTTAAAGACTAACAAATTTACTTATTGCCTGAGCTTTTGGGAGAAAATCTCATGCAAGAAACACATGCTTGGTTTGCTGAAAAAAAATCTGAACTGACCTTGTGACTTACCCTTCTCTGCATTTATATATCCCTTTCCACACCAAAATCTCATTCACCCTGGAACCATAGAACAAACCAAAATGACAGCACAGCCATTTCCAAGTGTCACCTGTTGCATGTGAGGCATCCGGCATTGAGCGTTCAGTTTCCTGCTTTCTCTGCACACTATCATGTGCAGAAAAACAAACAAGGAATCCTATGGCACTTTTAAAGAGTAACAAATGTGTTTCTTGCATGAGCTTTTTTGAGCAAAATCCCATTTCATCAGATGAATGAGGAGCTGCCTGACCAATAACACTGCCCAGAAGGAGATCCTGGACAACAGCTTCTCTCCCTAGTTTGTTCTGGAGTTTGCTGTGTAATTGCAGTGTGTAACCTGATGTCTCACCCCAACTTCCTGGTGACCTGAGCCAATTCGACTTCAATCTGTCTCTCTGCCTGCCAGTGGAGTACTGAGGCAGGGGGAAGCGGGGAGGGCCCAGATGCCAGATTGTGGGGGAATGCTGGGCTGGTCCTTCAGAAGGCACCTTAGGTGCAGGATGCAGGAGACTCAGAGGGGCATAGAGCCTCCTGTACCCCTCCCACTTCCTGAGAGGCCAGTCTGGTGCCTCCTCCAAGGCAGGGGGGATGAGGCTGCCCTGTGAGAGCCGGCACTGGACAGAAGTGGTGTTGGTTAATGGCTGGAAGGGCACCCCTTATGGGGGTGGGGATGTCAGGAGGCTCTGAGGGTGCCCTCAGTACTCACCCACCCCCACACACATCATAAAGGGCTGACCAGGCCACGTAATTTACCCCGCGTCTACACTACAGTTTCCTTAAGTCGACTTAGCTAAAGTCGACTTAAAATTACAAGTGTAGACATAGCCAGTGAGAGTAGTTCAAGCCTCATTGCCGTGTGGTGCTCCTACGTTCAGCTTGTGGCTTTTAAGCATTTTGTCCACTACAGGAGCCGATGAGGACATCTGCACTGCAAAGAAACAGAAAAGAAAAGAAACATTCACTGCTGGGTGTCAGAGCCCAACTGACTCCATCTGGCAGGATTTGTGCTATGGGACTATCAATAGCTGTGCAACTCTTCCTGCTCAGGCTGGAGGCAGAGGCAGCCTTTGGCTATTGGGGGCCCTAGGCAAAGGCTCCACATAGGCCAATGGGGCCCCCCCTCTGTAGCCCCACTCCCTCCACCCCAACTCCCCCCTCACCACCCTGCCCTCCCTCCTGCCCCAGCTCCCCACCCCATGGCCCTGGCCCCCTGAGCTCAGCTGCTCCTCCTGCTGCTGACCAAGGCAGATGCAACTTTTGGGGTAAGAGATGCTTGGGGCCCTAAGCGTCCTCCTGCTTCGCCTACCCCAAAAGCCGCCTCTGGCTGGAGGTTGGGATCTAAAACCCACCCCTCTCAACAGGTGTCAGAACCTGGGCTGTACAGCGAGACTTTGATAGAACAGTTTAAAGGTCAGGAACCACTCAGCAGTATGATATTGATCATCAGACTTGTTAAGTACAGCCAAAATTGGTAGGTCTTTCTGCAGGCCTGGGTAGCCTTAGCCAGACTAAATCAGGGAGGGAGAGGAGCCTTTTCTTCGGCGTTATCTAACTCTGAACACTGCCCTGATGATCTCTCTGATGAACATGCTGGGATCTGATTAGGAGAAAAGGAGAAAGCTTTTCTCTGCAGTCTCTCTGGGAGATGTTTGTCAGGGCCTCAAGACACGTGGATTCTGCACAAATACATGTGAGTAGTATCATGAGGAAACCTCTTGATTAGCTTTTGAAACTGCTTGCCCAACAAGTTTTTCCCTGGATGTGTTATTGTGTATTAACAAAGACAAATGGTGGGGGATCATGGTGGAAAAGATTTGGACTCTTTGGGTACGTCTACACTTGCAAGTTAGGGCGACTTAAGGATGCTTAAGTTGACCTAAATAAAGCCACATCCACACCAGGATTTCATTAAGTCAACTTAAAGGCTTCCTTAATTCGACTTAATAACTACTAGTCTTTACATCAAGTTAACCACTAAGTCGATTTGTTAAATCGACCTAAAACCGGTGTGGACACCCTAGGTCGACTTAATTCCTTAAGTCGACTTAGGGCTGGGGACAAGGGAGGAGACAAGGCTGCCTGGCAAGAAGGGAGCTGCGCCTCCCTTCCCCTGGGACCCGCGGCTTCCCAGGGAGAAGGGAGCCGTGTGGGGCTCTCCAGCCAGGGTGCCAGCGGTGAGGGAATCCCCTGCTAGCCCGGAGAATGGCAGGGGATTCCCTCATGGATGGAGCCCCCGCCAGGACGGTGGGGGGATTCCCTCGTGGATGGAGCTCCTGCTGGGGCAACAGGGGATTCCCTCACCACTAGAGACCCAGCCGGGGTGGTAGGGGATTCCCTTGCTGCTGGGGTTGCAGCCCCTAAAGCTGTTGCCTTAATCTGGCACTAGGCATGAGGAAATAAAGCAAGGGAAACACAGTATCTCAGCTTGCTAAATTTCTAACAGAGACCAATCCAAACCAAGTGTTTTTAACTTAACTTTTACTTTTTGGTCTCCAGCAATTTCCACTGGAATCACTTTTACTGAAATCTCCATTTTTGGTTTTAAGCTTATAGAAATACAATAGATATTGGAGTAGTACCGCAAAACTGAATAGTTACCCCACAAGTCTGAGGCAGTCTTCAGGTGAATCAGCCACAGTCCTTCCATCAGTGCCTGGAGATCCTTCCAAATATGTCCATGAATCAAATCACCTCACTCAGACTCATGATCGTCCTTTGATACCCCAAAAGTGACAGAGCCATGTCAATCAAAAGAATATGACATAAGTGACCTAAGAAATCAATCTCTGGGCAGAAGCAGGAATTACAGAGACATGTCTCACACACACACAAAAGATTGGTAAACAAACAGTTTTAAACTCTAAGTTTGATAACTACATTTCCCTATACTGACAATTCTCAAATCCATCCAGATTTCCTGTTTCTCGCAGACATCTGTGCCAACATATTCAGAGAGAGACAAAATCCTTAGAGCCATGTTCATTTCACATGTTCATTGTCTAGGTGCCCGCTATCCTCTCCCCAGCTTTGCCTAATTCTGCTAAATGTCTGCAAAGGCTTAAAAAATGGCTAAAAGCAGCAAGCAGAATAATTGTTAGTTCATTCCAGTAATTTGCAGTGGCTTGAAACCTTGACTGATTGCTAAAATGCTCCTGTATTGCCCCCTCCTCGAAGGACACCTCTTTTTTAATATAAGCAGACCTTCGCAAACCAGTATTCTCTTTTAATTTTCTGGATCCACCAGAGCTGGGATCCAACGAATACTTGAAGCTCTCAGCCAAGACCAAGCAACTGATCTTCTAGTTGGCACCATGAATTCAGCGTACCAGATGATCAGGGTGATAAGTATGGGACGGCAGGTTCTACATATTCCTCTTCAAAGAGAGGGGCAAGTGTGGCATATTCCCCTTTCCAAGGCGAAAGTGATATAGGTACAAGCCACGGGTTTATGGCTTGGGGACTTGAGAGAGCTGAAAACTTCAAATCTTGTGCCAAGCCCAGCATCTCATGATACTAAAGAAGAAAAGCACTACCACTTGGACTATCAAAATCATTACAATGGGTTGGTTGACAGGGTGGATATTCCTTCCCTGCCAGAGGGGAGCCCTCAGGGGCCAGAAAGGTCCCTCCCCATCATGCACACTACATACTCCTTAGCAGAAAGTGGGGGGTTAAAAGCCCAACAGAGGCCCCAGCGTGAGGTGGGATAATGAGAGAGACTCTCTCCCAAAGCTTATCAGAAAGACTGGTTTGTTGAACCCTGCCTTGCTTAGAGGGGTTTCAGGACTGCTGACTTCCCAGCGTTGCTATTTTCTGAGACCTGCTCTGCCTGGAGGGACTTCAGGACTGCTGACTGCTCAGCCTTATTGTTTTTCTGAGCTCTGTCACACACAGAGGGGCCTCTGGGCTTCTGACTGCCTAGCACTGATGTTTTCCTGAGCCCTGCCATGGCCAGAGGGGCTTCAGGACTGTTGACTGCACCAGCTTATTGTTTTGCTGAACCCTACCAGCCCACAGGGACTTCAGGACTGCTCAGCCTTATTGTTTTACTGAGCCCTGTGTGACGCTGGCTGGATTACGGGGACCATTTATGGTATTATTTAACATCAGTATTTCATGTGAGGTAGGTCATGTCAGGTACCGTTAGAATGATTGTAAATGGCTAAGAATGATTATATTATTTATGTGTATGTGTCATGTTTGTATTGGAAGATATGGATATGTTTGAAGTACCTGTATTTTAACTTGTATTATGTTTCTGGGCAACATCCCAAGCAGGACAGCTGCTGTATTAGCTGCTTGATGGCCCATTAAGGGAATTCAAAGGTACAATAAACCCAGGGAACGAACCCATGGGCCTTACACGTGTGATTCTGAATTCCATTGTATTTTGGTAAATTTCTACAAGCAGCATGGTAAAGGCCAAGGGACATAAAAGGCAGCTGCACCCACATCCATTTTATCTTCAGTCAGTCTTTAGTCTTCAGCCTTCATTTAACTCTGGATCAAGTCATCTGCAACTGAGGCTGTGGAACAAGATTTACACCAGAAGGACTATACAAGACTGAAAAACACAATTCTACTGGAAACCTGATATATATGGATTTTCAAATCATTTGTATGTATCTGATTGCTTTAATCATTTCACATTTTGCTTATAGTTTATTTCTTTTCTTTTATAATAAACTGTTAGTTTTTAGTTACTAAAGGATTGGCTGGCAGCATGGTATTTTGGGTAAGATCCAAACTTATAATGATTTGGTAATATAGTTGACCCTTTGGGATCAGGAGAACCTTTCTGGCAAAGAGCATGGAATTTTAAACAACTGGTCTCGTTACTGGACTGAGTGGCTGATTGGGAGCCAAAGGCTGAAATACAGTAAAGGGGGCTGTTCGTATTTTGTTTTAGCTTCTTGATAACCAGTGCGCGGAATCAGAAGCATTGTTTATGGCTGCTTGGGAAGTCTGACCTCATTTTTATCCATCAGTGCTGGGAGAATCTTCTCTTCTTTTAATCTTGCCCTGACCTTGGCATTTTCAGGTGGTCTACCCTTGGCATGAATGGATCACACCCTGCCACACACAAACAGACTATAACACAGCCTTGCACTCAGCCCCAGTGGGTTGCTGGACCCCATTCCACCAAAGGAGCTCTTGAATAGTGATGTGAGAGGTGGCCAGAGGCAATGCACGGCACCTTGGGGCCTGCATGGGACAGAGTTGCACCAACAACTGAGGAATACCCAGAAACTGTCAGTCACCCATGGTGGAGAATGTGGGCATAGGCTCAGTTTAGGTCTGAAACAGAACCGAAGAGGACAATGGAGTTAGATGCCAAGTTCCAGAGGGGGAGCCGTGTTAGTCTAGTCCAGCAAAACAAACAAGAAGCCTGGTGACACTTTTAAAGACTAACAAATTTATCACATGTGACGAAGTGGGATTTTCTCCCATGAAAGCTCATGTGATAAATTTGTTAGTCTTTAATGGAGACAGAGAAGTTGCTGAAGTGGCTGGCCAAAAACCAAGGGAAACAGACTTAACACCCGGGATGACGGCAACAACAACGGTTCCAGCAGATAGCAGCTCAGCAGCAGCAGCAACACACCCAACAAGAATGGCTGATCAGAGAATTGGTGACTCAGCAAAATGAACAGCTGCAATGGCTTCCCTATCAGCGGACAATGGTGCTCCAGCCACCAGGAATCCATGCAGGTACAGAAGGGAATAGCCCAGTCTCCCCAGGGCTGACCATATTGCCAGTAAAACTGATGAATGTGGGGCACAAGGATGGATCTGAGGCATTCCTGGTGGTGTTTGAAAGGATCGCCACGGCCATCTAGTGAGCCCCAAGGCATTGGACTATGAGGGGTCCCCTACCTTTTGGTCTTGGACCAAACAGTCTACCAGGGAATGGACCCTGTGGAGGGCCAAGATTATAGCAAGGCGAGGGCCATCCTCAACACACTCAATATTTAAAAGGGAACTGGATAAGTTCATGGTGGCTAAGTCCATAAATGGCTATTAGCCAGAAAGGGGTTAAGAATGGTGTCCCTAGCCTCTGTTTATCAGAGGATGGAGACGGATGGCAGGAGAGTGATCACTTGATCATTGCCTGTTAGGTTCACTCCCTCTGGGGCACCTGGGCACTGGCCACTGTCGGTAGACAGATACTGGGCTAGATGGACCTCTGGTCTGACCCAGTACGGCCTTTCTTATGTTCTTATGTTCTTACTCGTCATCACCCCAGAGACAAAATGCCAGAGACTGTGCCAGAAGTTCATAGCCATTGATCGCTTCCAGGCTGTCACACAGTGGCTGAAGGAGAATTGTTGGTGCTGGCTGGCCCCCGAGGGGCAGACATGGGAACAGGTCACCCTAGATCAATACATAACCACTCCAAGAGAGTAGATATTAATGGTTCGCAGTAATGTTGGAAGGACATTGTGAGCAGGATACTGCAGAGATTAGTTCTGGGTCTGGTTCAACATTTTCATCAGTGATTTAGATAATGGCATAAAGAGTACACTTATAAAGTTTGCAGATGACAGCAGGTTGGGAGGGGTTGCACGTTCTTTAGAGCGGAGGATCACAATTCAAAATGATTTGGACAAACTAGTGAAATGGTCAGAGGAAAATAGAATTAAATTCAATACAGACAAATACAAAGTACTCCACTTAGGAAAGAACAATGCATTGCACACATACGAAATGGGTAATAACTGCCTAGGAAGGAGGACTGTGGAAAGGGATCTGGGTCTCACAGTGGGCCACAAGCTAAATATGAGTGAATGGTGTAACACTGTTGCAAAAAAAGCAAACACTATTCTGGGATGTATGAACAGAAGTATTGTAAGTAAGACACGAGAAGTAATTCTTCTGCTCTACTCTGCACTGATTAGGCCTCAACTGGAGTACTGTGTCCAGTTCTGGTCACCTCATTTCAAGAAACATGTGGACAAATTGAAGAAAGTCCAGAGAAGAACAACATGAATGATTAAAGGTCTTGAACACTTGACTTATGAGGGAAGATTGAAAGAACTGGGTTTGTTTAGTTTGGAAAAGAGGAGACTGAGAGGGGACATGATAATAGTTTTCAAGTACCTAAAAGGTTGTAACGAGGAGGAGGGAGTAAAATTGTTCTCCTTAACCGCCGATGAATGGACAAGAAGCAATGGGCTTAAATTACATCAAGGGAGGTTTAGGTTGGCCATTAGGAAAAATTCCTGTCAGGGTGATTAACTACTGAAATAAGTTGTCCAGGCAGGTTGTGGAATCTCCATCACTGGATGTTTTTAAGAACAGGTTAGCCAAACACCTGTTAGGGATAGTTTAAGATGGTACTTGGTCCTGCCATGTGTGCAGGGGAGTGGACTTGATGACTTCTCATGGTTCCTTCCAGTTTCTATGGGTGCGTCTACACTTATAAATTAAGTGGATTTAAGCAGGCTTAAGTCGACTTAATTTAATCCATGTCTACACTGGGCTTTCCTTTATTCAACTTAAATTGCTCCTTATGTTGAATTAAGGAAAAACTAGTTCGAATTAATAGCATCTCATTATAATTCAAACTAGTGTCTAAGTCGACTTTTTAAAAGTCGATTTAGCCAGTGTAGACGCCCTAAGTTGACTTGGTTGACTTAGGGCAGGGGGGACAAGGGAGCACCACATGGCTCCCTGGCAGAAGGAGCCTTGTCCTGGGGAGCCCCTGTTCCCTTCTCCCCACACCTGCGGCTTCCTTGCCAGGGGAGCCGTGGTCCTGGGGAGAAGGGATCCCCAGCCAGGGCTCCAGCAGGATCCCCCACTGGAACCTTGGCTGGAGAGCGTGGGAGGCGGTCTGCTGGTCCCTGCAGAGCCAGCCGCGAGCCAGCTGACTCTGCCGGGACCGAGAAGCGGCGAGCGGCTTCTGGGTCCCAACGGAGTCATCTGGCGTATGGCTGGCTCTGCAGCGACCAAGAAGCAGCAAGGGGCTTCTGGGTCCCAGCAGAATCAGCTGGCACGCGGCTGGCTTTGCAGGGACCGAGAAGGGGTGAGCAGCTTCTCCGTCCCAGGACAGCCAGCCTTGCAGGGCTTAGTAAAGTAGACTGATTGATTGATGAGGTTAATATGTTAACAAGTTCCAAAGGGGTAGCCGTATTATTCTATGGGGTCAGCGAAACAAACAAGGACTATGTTTACACTTAGAAAGTTAGGTCGACTTTCTTAAGTCAACTTTCTTAAGTCGACTTTCTTAAGTCAACTTTAAGTCGATCTTATTAAGTCGACTTAGAGAGTCTACACATGACTCTTAAGTCGACTTAAAGGTGGCCCTATTAAGTTAACTTAGAGAGTCTACACTAGACTCTCTAAGTCGACTGGTTAGGTGGAGGGAGAGCCAGCCTTGCAGGGCTGGCTCGCCCCAGACCGGGAAGCCGCTTGTGGCTCGTCCCAGAGAGAGCCAGCCCTGCAAGGAGGGCTTTCCCTGAGACAGGCAAGCCGCTAGAGGCTCGTTCTGGGAGAGCCAGCCCTGTAAGGCTGGCTTTCCCTGGGACCGAGAAGCTGCGGGTAGCTCCTCCCAGGAAAGCCAGCGGGCGCGCTTACCAAAGGAATCTATAAAACATGAACCATCTGTAAAAAAAAATTAAATCAGGGTTGGAAAAAGGGAGGTCAGAAAGATCCGGACGGGGAGTAGTGGCAGAGGAAATTACATACTTGCAATCATGAGGCGTACCACTGTCAGGCAGTGGTAATAGAGTTGCTGAATTTAGAGTAGGGCAATGACCAATAATAAGATTTTCAGCTGCCAGCAATGTTGTTTCATAGAAAGATAAACGTTGCACCGACAGATGTTGTGTGCTTGCCCTATTGAGGATGGCCTCAACTGCATGAGGTACAAACAAAGTTAAAGAATGACCAAGCACCAGTTCTTGTGCTCTTTTAACCAGTAGAGCTGCGGCTGCAACGGCACGAATACATGCCGGATAACCTAGGGCTACCGCGTCAAGCTGACAAGAATAATAGGCAACAGGTCATTGCGAGGTTCCCATAAGTTGAGTTAAAACTCCAGATGCTATTCCCTCTTGCTCGTGGCAGTATAGAGCAAAGGGCTTGGAATAGTTAGGTAATCCTAAGGCAGGGGCAACAGAAAGAAGCCTTTTTAGTTCTGAAAATGACTGATCTGCTTCTTGCGTCCAGGAGGGAGGATCAGCCTCACTGTCCCGAGTGAGCTGCACTAACGGCTTTGCCAATGAGGCAAAGTTAGGGATCCACTGTCTACAAAATCCAGCTGCTCCAAGGAAGCCTCTGATCTGTCGCTTAGTGTTGGGTTGAGGGATAGATAACACTGCCTTAGTTCTGTCTGGAGACAACAAACAAGTTTGAAAGGATATTAGGTGGCCTAAATAAGAAACCTCTAGCTGGCAAAACTGTAACTTTGATAATGATGCCTTGTGCCCTCGTTCATATAAAGAAACAAGCAGATGAATGGAATCTGTGAGACATGCTTCCTGCGAGGGAGAACACAACAACAAATCATCGATATACTGTATTAGAACAGATCCCTTGATAAACTGAATAGACTGGAGGTCTCAAGTTAAAATTTGGGAGAATAAAGTGGGGGATTCGACGAATCCTTGTGGGAGGTGTGTCCAGCAGAGCTGTTGGCCCTTCCAGGTAAAGGCAAACAAGTACTGAGAATCAGAATGAATTGGTATGGAAAAGAAAGCGGCACACAAGTCTACTACGGTAAAGTATGTAGCAGCTGAAGGGATAGAAGTTAGAATAGTGGCAGGATTTGGCACTACCGGATGGCGAGGAATCACATAAGTATTTATTGCTCTCAGGTCTTGGACAAAACGATAAATCGGTTTCCCATCGGGGCCAGGTTTAGGTTTCTTTACAGGAAGAATGGGTGTATTGCAGGGAGATTTACAAGGAATAATGATGCCACTTTGTAAAAAGTCCTGTATAACTGGCTCTATTCCAGCCTCTGCTTCCCGTGATAGTGGGTACTGAGGAACAGAAGGAGCTGGTCCTGTTTTCACTTGTATTCGGACTGGCTCGGCTGATTTTAAAAGTCCAGCGTCAGTAGATGAATTTGCCCAGAAGGAGGCAGGGACCTTGGAGAGAGATGGATGAGGCAGACCAGAGGTAGTTTCGACCTCAACGAGGGCCTGTAAATGAGGTACTTGTGAATTGGGGAAAGTTAACCAGATTCCATCTGGGGAACAGCTAATAGTAGCTCTTAATTTTGTTAATAAGTCCCTACCCAAAAGGTTTGCTGGACATGACGGGGAAATTAAGAAAGAGTGTTCAGCGGTAAGCAGACCCACAGTTACAGGGGTGGACTGAGTGCAAGAAAGAGTTTGCAACTCACCCGATATGCCTTTTACCGGAACCTGTCGCGATGGGTTAAGCGGTACTGGAGCCTCTCGTAGCGTGCTATAGGTAGCGCCGGTATCCACTAAATAAGAATAAACTCGAGAGTCCACAGTGATATTAAAAACAGGATCATGAGGGTCAAGAAAATAGTTAGAAGATGCAAGTAACGAAAGCAGGACAAAGTCTCCCTCCTTTTCCTATTCCTGATGTAAATGCGGACCTCCCATTTCTTCAGTGAAAGTTTCCTGTTGCTGCTGAACTAACATGGAGGGCGATTGATTCCCCGAGAGGGTCCAGGGGCGCAAGGGACAATCTCGTTTCCAATGCCCCCGCTCCCTACAGTAATTACAAGTATCGTGTGCCACCGTCCCAACAGGTCCACTGTTTCGATAACCCCTTATATTTCCTCCCCCATAACGTCTATGCTTATCGTCTCTATTTCCCCCCCCATACGGTGTTTCCGAGACCTGCAATAAAGCTGCCAACATAGCAGAGGTTTTTTCCGCATCGCGCTGCTTCTTCTTTTCACGGCCATTAAACACATATGTCGCTATGGATATAACTTCACTAAGTGGTTTTCCTTGCCAGCCGGGTGCATTCTTGTAAAAATAATTCCGAATATCTGGGCAGCATTGCCTTACAAAAATTCCAATAACCATAGGGGCAAGGGTTGCATCCTCCGGATTAATTCCTCCATGTTGCCTAAGTATCTTCTTTAACCTAACCAAGAAATCACTGGGATGTTCATCAGGACCCTGACAGCAGGTTTCAACCTGTGTCCAATTTACCCCTTTGCCCGCTGCACGCTGTATAGCGCCCAAAAGAAAATTTCTATGTTCCCCGAGAATAGCTCGTCCTTGTTCGGTATCCATACGCCACTGGGGATCCTCTAAGGGCCATGGTCTAGCAAGCTGAGTTCCCTCCTGTTTAGAAGTCTGTTCTAAAACCTTTCCCTTTTCCTCTTCAGTTAATAAAGCATCCATAAGTTGGTTCACATCAGCCCAAGTAGGATTATTAGTTTGAAAAATAGTTTTAAACTTTCAATAGACCACTTCTGGATCGTCCCGGAGGCGAGGGGTGTTCTGTTGCCAAAGAACTAGGTCTGCCGGGGAGAAAGGAATGTGAACATATCCCGAAACTGGAGCACCATTTGGTCCCGAAATAGGGTAAGCTCTTAATGGGGCTTGCACGGTGGGAATGGGTGAGTCCGGAGATAAGCCATAACTCCTAAGGGTCATGGGATGTGTAGAGGAAGAGGTAGAAGTAGAAGTGGGAGTAGGAAGGTGTTTAGGGGTCAAGCATTTTTCAAGCAATTTTACTGCCTTTAAGATATCCTCATGAGGTGCTACATGAGAAAGTGCGGAAGGTTGCATCTCCTGCTGGGATTCCACCTCAGGTGCTAAATATGGGGGAACCCACTCATCCTCTTCCAGCGCCGCCCGCGCCGCACAAGGATTATACGGAGGCGGAACTGACAGACACACATTTGAAACCGGAGGAGCCATAGACGAACCCGCCGCGCTCAGCTTTGATTCCAGATCCTTTATGGTGGCCTTAAGACTACAAACTTGACTTTTAGTGTGTCGCCTATAAGCCGCATTTTGCCACAAATACCAGTAATCCATTTGTCCTGGCTTACTGTTTTCCAAAATTTTCCTAAGATACCTTAAAATTTCCTCATCGAAAGATCCTTCTACTGGCCACTGTAGTTTAGGGACTTTTGATGTCTTAGATGGCCATACTTTCATGCACAAAGTTACTAAGCGCTTTCCAGATAACCCCCTAGAACCAGGCATGCCCTTCCAATATTTCAGTATGTAGTCCAAAGGACTTCCCGGAGTGGGGCTAGACTGATCCGCACCCATATTTCAAAACCCCGGCCGCCCACCTATAGCTCACCCAGCATGCGAATTACAGCAAGGAATTATAGCAGGCCTTCAAACACTTTGCTACAAAATGAAACAAACTTTGGATCCTACCTTATCATCCTCCCCGTGCTTCCTCCACCCAGAAGGTACCCAAAAGGTGAACTCACCTGGTGCCGGCAGGGCGTTCTGAGCAGGGGAAGCAAGGAGAGTATGCGCTAGATAGGTCCCATCTGGGTCACCAAAACTGTCGTGGGGGAAAACTAGCCCTCCTAAACATTAAGGAGACAATCGTTGTTCACACCCTCCGTCTAAGACATTTCTCCAGAAGGACACAGGGATATAAGTGAACACTTTGAGCTGTCGGGAATGGACCCGTTTGTATATTAATCAGCTGAATAGAGTGGGGAATCTCGTTTGAGTAACTGCTCAAGTTACCCACCACTGTGGGTATGGGAGGACATTTTTCTAGCCATACTGTACGGCAGCAGAGAGCTGGGGAGCAAGTTGTAGGCAGAGTAACCTCTCAGGCACCCTACAGCATGGGAGATACAACTCCCTGTGCCTGCTCACATTTGCACTATTTTCCTCTCCTTTGGCATCACTGGGGTTACCCTGGATTCTGACTGTGGGCTGCTGCACGGACAACACCGGGGAGGAGTCACTCATTTGTTTTTAGCTGGCTGGCTTTTGCCAGCAGTTGGCCTAACATGGACTAATTAGGGCCAAGTTTGCAGCAGGTGTAACGCCATTAACTTCATTGGGCTATTCTTCTGGGCCTCATGTCTGTGATCAGCCTTTTGGTTTTGCATTGAAAAGGGCTTCTGTTTGTTGGGACAAAGGGCTGAGAAATTGGGTGGAGTTTTCCTTTGATGGAAAGTAAAGGACTTTGGTGTATTGTCCATTGTAGTGGGCATAGCTTCAGGGACAGGAATGAGCCCTATATTCTAGTGGCTCCCAGACTGTTTATTGCTGTGGATACTGTCTTTTTCTTGACCCATCAGTACATATGTGGCATATGCAGCCACAATCCCAGCTTGGTGCAGTGGGGAGGCCCCAAGAGGTCAGGCGAGGGTTGAAGAGCAATGTCTCCCGAGGCCCACCTCTCAGCAAGGATGCCAGCTACCTGAAGGGCCCAGCTCCCTGCTCTGGTCATTGCAACCACTCAGGTTTGGCCCGGCCACTCCTCCATCACCACCAAGCTGGGAAAAGGGCATATGTATCTCAGCCAGGGCCCAGTGATGGGTCACTATGGGCTTGGATACGACCACCCATCTAGAATCTTCCTGCAGGCCACTGTCAGGACCCACCATTTGGGAAATAGCATTAGATCCAATCCTTCCAATCCTTGTTTTATCTTCCTCGTAATATCTAAACAATATGTCAGCTTCCCATATAGCTCACTCCCACCTTCTCCCCCGCCTTCCTCATTCATGGTACAGGCAACCTCAGCTCACCCACAGGGACTTTCTCCATAAAGAGCCACTTCTGCCACTCTGCCTACAGTGAAAGAAACTGACCTATATTTAATTTTCCTAGTGTTGTTTCTTTCTGACTAATCTCATCCATCCTTACCTTGGCTATGTCTACACTTGTTCATTTAAGTCGACTTAGCATATCCACACTTAAATTTTAAGTTGACTTTGAGGGGATCCTACAAAATCGACCTACAGCATCCACACTGGATGCCTAGGTCGACTTCTAGGGGCTAGGTAGACCTGGGACAAGTCCATGGTGGCAGGGGGGGCACCCCTTGCCAAGTGCCAGGGGGCTCAGCCTTTGCCCCATTGTACCTTGGTACAATGGAGCAAAAGGAGACAGGGACCCTGGCAGGGCATAAGGGCAGGGTGGGCAGGGGTCTCCCCTGCCCTGTGGGGGGGCATGCCAGGCTGTGGCTGTGCCAGCTACCCTGGCAGGGAGGGCAGTGGGGAAGCCCTGGTGGGCCCTAAGTCAACTTAGAATCGACTTAGGGCTACTCCACCTCTACACTGGCTTAAGTTGACTTTCTAAAGTCGACTTAAGCAGCAAGTCGACTTAAAAGGAGGTTTTATAAAGTCGACTTACTTTTTTCCTTAAGTCGACTTAAGCAGCTGCTTAAGTCGACTTAAGGAAAGTGTAGTGTAGACAGTGCTTTTTTTCTAAAAAAAAAGGTACCGGAACTCCTATTGATGTCCGTCGTGTCATAAAGAAATAACACTGAAAATAGTGCAGTAAACAGTAAATTTTTGAATATATCAAAGAAATAAAAATACAAGGTAAAAACTGTTAAGTTTTATTAACTATGCAGGCCGCTAATATACTGAAAGACAACCTGTGAGGTCTTACAGCAGGGGTCCTCACACTTTTTAAATAGGGGGCCAGTTCACGGTCCCTCAGACTGTTGGGGGGCCGTATTATAATTAGAAAAAAACGTGAATGCGTAGCTATCACGTCTGCTGCTGGCCTGTGTTTCTGGGTACTGGGTGGCAGGCAGTAATGCATCCACACACTTTTTGTTGGTGCTGTGGGCTCCGGCCAGGCCCAGAGTGTGGGACTGACCGACCGATGTTAGCCTGCTGGCCTGCTGTTGTGTACGCAACTAGTAGCCAATGTTCCCTCTAGGTTTGGTGGCTTGTGTGCAAAATTTTCAAGCCGTGTGAAAAACTTTTTCAGAATAAATTTTTGGGGAAAACTCACAAGACAGAAATTATAGGCATTAATTGAAGATAAAGTGACTGTAAATAGAATTAATTAATTAATTGTGTTTAATTAATTTAATTGGAATGAATTTGGAATTGAAATCTAATTTTAAGAAAGGTTTTTATTTAAAATTAATTTTTAAAAAGTTTTAAAAAAGAAGGGAGAGAAAGAAAAAAGAGAAGGAAGGAGGAGACAAAGAAAAAAAGAAAGAAAGGAAGGAAGCAAAGACAGAAAGAGCAGGAAGGAAGGAAGACAAAGAAGAGAAAGAAAAAAAGGAAAGGAAGAAAGAAGAGAAAGGAAGGAAAGGAAGAGGAAGAGAAAGGAAGGCAGGGAAGAGGAAGACAAAGAAGAGAAAAAGAAGAAAAGGAAAGGAAGAAAGAAGAGAAAGGAAGGAAAGGAAGAAAGAAGACAAAGAAGAGAAAAAGAAGAAAAGGAAAGGAAGAAAGAAGAGAAAGGAAGGAAAGGAAGAAAGAAGAGAAAGGAAGGCAGGGAAGAGGAAGACAAAGAAGAGAAAAAGAAAAAAAGGAAAGGAAGAAAGAAAAGAGAAAGGAAGGAAAGGAAGAGGAAGACAAAGAAGAGAAAAAGAAAAAAAGGAAAGGAAGAAAGAAAGAAGAGAAAGGAAGGAAAGGAAGAGGAAGAGAAAGGAAGGCAGGGAAGAGGAAGACAAAGAAGAGAAAGGAAGCAGCCCCGGGGGTCTGGAGGGGGCGGTGGGGGCTGCCGGCCTGCGCGGGGGTCCCTCCTTGTCCCCACCCCCACCCCTCTAACCTGGGCCATCTCCTTGTCCCCACCCCCACCCCTCTAACCCGGGCCGTCTCCTTGTCCCCCCACCCCTCTCCAGGCCTCCCTCCAGCCCCCTTACCTGGCCGGAGGCTGGGAACCACAGAGACAGCCGGCAGAGCTGCTTGCCGGCCAGTCCGCTCCCGCCCTGAGCACGCTGTAACTGCGCATGCTCAGGGCGGGAGATTTAAATCTCCCCAGCCCGGCCCAGCCTGCACAGCTGGGAGGGAGCACCGGCGGGGAAAAAAAGGTGCCGGAACGCCGTTCCGGTGCGTTCCGGCAGAAAAAAAGCACTGAGTGTAGACGCAGAGTAAATTAAGTCGACTTAAGTAAGCTTAAGTCGACTTAATTTACAAGTGTAGACGCACCCCTTGTGAGTCCTTTGGAACTAGAGCTTCTTGCATGCCTGAGAAGCACTCTACATACATCTGCTGTAAACAAACACATGGTCACTGGATTTCTAATACCTTTTGGGGGTCTCTCTCAGCCATTGCACATATAAACTAATTCTCACTCGGACTGTCTAGGTAAAACCTCCTTTTCCTTTTCAGGAGCAAGCAACTCTCCCTAGTTGCCAGGGTGGCTTATGTCATTAAGGATAATGGAAATCCTGAGGAGACCCAACTGAAGTGGTTAATTAGGGGGGAGTCCTCTAGACACCAACCCCATGGGACAATCCTCTTACAGCTTCGGAAATTTCACATTGGCCAGGCTGCCATCTGGGCAGGCACTATATGCAACTGCCAGTGTGCCTCCATTGCCACCAGGAATAAAAATATAAAAAATGTATCTTATGCAGGCAATCAACAGCCAAGAGAAAGTCAACACAATTTTCCTGAAAAAAGTTGTGGTCATATCTACAGCACTTCAGTAGGTGGCGCTGCGATACTTCAAATAAGAGGGTCCAGCTTTCCACAGCAAGTAGCAACACAAACCTAGGCAAGCCTGTCTTGACATTGCACACAGCTCCATCCTATCCCTGGGTGTACACGCTCCCTTAAGCATATAGCCCTGGGCCTGCTCTTGTGTTGGTGTGCTGGGTCAGCAGAAGTTCAGGCCAGCACTTCATTAGTCTGGCAGAGGCTGTACGGGTGAAACAAACATAGGAACCCTGTAATTGAAGGGCCTTGGAACTTCATTGGGATTTTCCAGTTGAGAAGATCCTGTGTGCTGGGAGACTATACTCCCATAATGCCTTGGGAAAAGGGAGAGAGACGCTTCCTCCTCCTGGGAGCACAGAACAAGCATGGGTAGCCTCCATATTTGGGGTAGCATGCGGCCCATGCTGGAAGCAGCTGCTCACTGCCGCTGGGGACCCAAAGCTGCTGCGGGGAGCCTGCTGGAGATTTGTTCGAGCAGGGAGCATTGGAGGCTGGGGGCATTGCTCAGCCCAGCGCAGGGACTGAGCCTGGAGCAGTTTGAGGTGGACCTGACATGAAGGTGGTGTGAAAGCCGCCCTCTTGGTTTGGGACAGGGCTTGCTAAGGAAGGGAATCAGCAGAGAGACTTGATTGGGCCCGAGAAGAGGCAGAGTTACTCCAGCTCCAAATCTTCCGCTTGACACCTTGGCTGAACTGATTTACTGGACCAACAGAGTGCTTTCTCCTTCATCAGGCCTTCCAGTGCGTCCACACAAGAAAGGGATCGGGGTTCTGATCTCTAGGGGAGTGTGCACTTTGGAGAGGGGGGGTGGGGGGGTGTAAATAGCGGCAGTGTAAATGCCAGTGAGACAAGTTTCATTTATTACCGTGTTTGTTAATTGATTTATTCAACTACCCCTGTGAGTTTAAAATAATAGTGATATTTAATTTCAGCTTGCTACGCCATATTTCCTTAATTTGTTAAGAAAAGGTGTGTGGACTCCAATTCAAGTATACTGGATGTACAGTACATATGTATATATACTGGATGTATAGTAGGCATTAGACCCATGTCTCAGATTGTCATTATTAGAATAGGTGTCGTCTCGGAGGCTCCCTAGGCATGCCATTGAGCATGTAGAAAGTCCAGCCAGATGGGTGCACCGTCAATTTGAAATTCTTTTAGGAGTAAAGGGACCGCAGCAGAGGGGTGGATAGATGATTCCCAGCTATCCAGCACCATCACAGGGTTACGCAGGATCTCCTCTGTTGTCAGGAACCGTAGGCACCTGTGCACACAGATGAGTGTTCCCTGCTTCCAAGTAACTCGGGGCAGGGGGACGGAGGCCATTTTGTACTATTACAAGTTTAGAATACCCACTACTGGCTGGCCATCAGTTGGCCTGATACTAGTAACTTTGGAGTAGGGCCCAAACCTACCCATAGTGTGTATGGGAGGGAGTTTTGCAGCATGCCTTATCAGCAGAAGTGGGGAGCCAGGCAGGGAAGCTACCTACACCTGTGAAGTACAGTTCTCAGCAACAAGTTACATAAAGTGTTTACTGTTACTTAAGAAAATCTATGTGTAATAATAGCATGCTGGCTACAGCTATTAGGGTATCCTTTTAGTAGGGCCCCCCAGAACTCGAAGGAGCTGGCAAATCCTGAGGAAGGGTGTGAGAGGGCAGAAGATGATAAACTACTCAGCTGTCTCTGTTGGCCCTAGCCTATGGGGCTGGGAGCCAGCAGAACAGGGAGCGGCTGCTGCACTGATGGCCGAAATAGACCCCAGATTAACAAGGCAAAGGGGAAGTCGCTGGTGATCTGGCCAGGGAAGACACATAGGCCAAAGCAGGAAACCAGGAGTGGGAGGTGTAGCCAAACAGGCAAGAGAAGTCTGGGAGACAGGCTGTTTGCTGGCTAGGAGCTGGGTGGAGGGGGGAGGTGGGGTTCAAACCTTGAGCCTCCAATCCCCTAGGGTGCTGGGACAGAAAGTGGGACTACATTGTATGCACTGTAAATAAAGAACTATGAGTAATTACAACATAGCAAAGTGTGGTGAGTGCTTTGAGCCGGGGATGGAAATAGGGGACCAGGCCACCCTTCCTGCTACCAGGTGTTACAATAAAAATGACTAATAATAAATCTCTTCCCTCGAGTTCCCTCTCTGGATTGTTGTAGCCTAGCATCTTCTTTATCTATTGCAGCACCTCTTCCGAACAGCATCGGTTTGGTCAAAGATCACTGTGAGTGACAATTCTCCGTCTCTTGCCTTGTTCCACGTCCTTAGCTGAGAGTGGAGCCCCTTGGAGCTCAGCTGAGAACACCTGGCCAGCTTTTGTTGTGCCTGGCTAGAGAAAATTTGCCTCCCTTGCAGCCAACATTCCCTCTGTAAACTGAGTCCCTGCGCAGTGGCCACCCAGAGATCCTGTGTAGTGGCTGGTGCATGCATGTCATGGGACTTGGATGGGAATGTGGCTGGCATGGCTGTGTGTGTCAAACCCTCAGCCTGCCAAGGCTTGGAGCCCTCCATGAGTTGGGGCATGAAACTCACCTCCCTTATCCTGAATCTTCACCTTCACATCCTAGCAGATGGGTGTTAACAGGGAAGAGTGAAGGGAACCCTCGCCCTTTACGCAAACATACGTGCGTGCAGAAACACACCCACAGTCATACACACCCACACCAAAGCAGTATTCATATCATTTAAAACTGTGATTTAATAAATTGTCTTTATTATGAGATAGGGTGGCAATCTTTCTGTCCATACTGCGAGGTGTGCCCTTGTGCATTTCTTCAGCTCAGTGTATTCTTTTACAGCAAAAGCGTGGACCAGGGCAGACGGCAACCAAACTTATGCCAGAGGGACATATTTGAACAGTTAAGAGGCAGGAGCCACCCTTACTGCCACAGGAAGTAGAACGTAGGTGCATGCTATTCCCTACAGAAAGAGAAAAAGAAAAGATTTGTTGACCACCGTAGGTGAACAGAAAATATGAGCAGTGGTCAAAATTTTCAAACATGGGTGTCTAAAGGTAAACCCCTAAATCTTGATTTAGGGATTTAAACAAAAGTGATCAGGGTTTCAGAAAAATCACATATTTAGCACTGCCACTGACTCCTCTTCTGGCTGCTCATCATATTTTTTAAGTTTACTTTTAAGTTCCCAACCAGGGAAGTAGATGCTTATGTTTACAATGAGAACATGAAGCCCATGCTGATCTTAGTAGACATTCAGAGTGCTCACCTGGTAAGAAAATCAGCTTGTGGGCACCCAAAGAGAAACAGGGTGACACACAAATTCACTTGGCAACAAGGGAAAATGTTTGAGTTTATTAAGACTAGGCCGAGACTGGGAATCCCCCAAATTAGAGAGCACTAGGAGAGAGAGGCCCCCTCTGTCTGTATAGTAGTCAGCAGAGGTAGGTTCCTGAATGCACACCCAGTCTTGAACGTGTTGTATGGACTGGTGTTCAGATACCAGACTGATCTGATGGTACTCATTAGGCATTTCCTATATCTTCATGGGAAATCATTTAGAAAAGGGATTTTAAAAAAAAAGGCATTTGTATTTTTTTCAAATGTAACAGATATCCACAGAAACACCTAGTTGGACCTAAATACTGCTACAGCAGAACAAAATTGAACACAGCATAGACCAGTGTACTTTAAATGTGATATTATATCATATATCATATCTTTGTCTAGCATCCATCAGCTTAGTTCCACCGAGTTCAGTGCTGGTTTACAGTGGCTGAGGATCTGGTCTTAAATTTTGGAACATGGCGATTAAATCAGCTTTTGAATAAATAAAGGATACACACTGTTTGCAGGTTTGGGGATGAAAGCTGGATAGAAACTAGCTTTGAGATTCTGACTTTGGGCTCTCCCCTTGGTAATGCCAGAAGTGGAACCACTTTTTTTTTTTCCCAACAAAACAGATATTATCTCACAGCACAGAAGCTGCCAATCCCATGTGCAAAACTATTATTTTTCCAAAGCATTTAACACTGTTATAAATGGGAATTCAGGGCTGATACTGTGTGGAGCTTTCCTTTAATTCAATCTAAAAGAGTTGATTATACTGGGAAGATCTTCAGTTAATGAACATTGGCAGAGCCCCACTGACTTCAAGATTTTAATATAGTCTGAAATATCTAAGCTCTTTATTGTTGTTTTGCTGAACCTGCACCCAGACAGAGCAGGAACAACGGAATCAAGTTCCAAAGGGGTAACTCTGTTAGTGTTGGTCCGCAAAACAAGCAAGGAGTCCTGTGGCATTTTTAATGACTAATAAATTTATCTGTTGCATGAGCTTTCGTTGGAGAGAATCTCACTTTGTTTGTGGGATTTTCTCCCACAAAAGCTCATGTGATGAATACAGTTATTAGTTTTTAATAATGGCATCAAGAAAACTGTCCCTTTACCCCTTCCACTGACCTCAATGCAGTACTAATTATTGCTTTCTGTCTTATTAGAGTCCTTTCCCTAATCTATTCATCTCGTGAAGTATCGTTCATGTTCCTGGATGCATCTGTTGATTTCAGTGGATCTGCACTGGTCTACACCAACCGAGGTCACTGATCTGTACCATGTTTGTCACCAGACAGTTAGATGCTGTGCTCTTTGGGGCAAGGACATATCTTTTATGATATGTGCCCTAGAACAGTGGGGCCTCAATTGCCCAGGTTGGAGGCTGTTGATGCCACCATGACACAAAACCTAAATAGTAAAATAACCTGGAGGAATCGTTCTCTCTCACCTGGAGCAGTATGCAGGAGGAGGATGACAACACTGAAGAGCAGGTAGAGGACCCTCATGGCTGAATGTCCAGTGGGATCTCAGCGTCACTGCAGAGAAGAGGCACCGAGCAGAGTGAGAGGGAGGTTGTTTACTAGATGGACACAGAGAGCGCAGTATTTATAGGGTTCTGTGGGCTGTGAAGTGTTGATTAATGGGATCCTTGGTGCACCTGATACAATCTATCACTAGAAATCCTGATAAGCAGCTGGAGACATTAGCTGCCTTGCGCAAACACCCAGAGGATCATGTCTAAGACCACGGGGTAACAATTCCTCTCTATCCAGCCATTGCGGCTGCAGCAGGATGTGAGCGCTGGGCGTGCTCCAGTCGCTCTTGTGTTGAAACAATTGACTACTTTAGAGAGAAGCCAAACAGGGGCAGCAAAGACAATGAAATAATTGAAGGACCCGGTGTCACAGGAATAAGACATTTTAGCAAATAGTGGAGTCTTGAAAGCATAGCCCTCTGAGTAGCAGCATTCCCCATGTCCATGTTTAAATCTTTAGTTCCCCTTATGCTGCAGGACATCCTTCCCTACTATCCTGGACTGTCCCTCCCTTCTTCCCCCACCTCCAGGGTAGCACTTTGACTGTCTGCCTCTTCTTTTTGAAGGGGAGTTGCCCCCCCTCTTAACTCTTCAGGCTATGCCTCATTCCCACCTCCCGGAGCACTACCTCATCTTCCTTTCAACATGGCCAACACGTCAATCAGTGCGAAACCTGAAGGTACAGGTTACATGCCTTAGAAAGTGGAAACTGGAAGTTGCCTCATCTTGCCCAGAAAAGGAACACTCTCAGATAGAAATGGCTGATGAATTATTGCAATGTCAGGACATCCATGAAGCCACCATGCTAAATAGTAACTTCTCTACCTGTTCTACCCTGGGTTTTTCCTTTGTGCTCTTCTGTCAGTGGCTCCATACTTAGACATTGTATAGACTGGGATTTAAAGGTGTGATGCTGGTTTAAGTTACCTAACTGGATCCAGTTCATATCTTAAAGTCAAGACGAAGCATTTGTATCTGAGCAACTGCTAAAAACTGTGTTTTGCAGCAAGGTCACTTACCCTAGTTAGCTGCAGGAAAGGCACCAGACTATATTGGCATAAACACATTGACATTGATATAACTTGTCTGCATTAGAGAGTCTTCTCGAATAATTATATCAGTAACAAATCATACTTTTAAGTAATATACTTGTAAAAAATTGGGTGTGGAAAAGATCCTATTCCAGAGAAAGTCTTAGAAAACGTTTCAGCTCTTGAAAGAATTTTTTTCTATAGCTTAAATATGTTCTGTTCATAAACCTTTCCTCATATGGTTTCTAACCCTCTGATCGTATTTGTTGCTCTCCTCTGGACTCTCTCTCTCCAATTTGTCCACATTTTTCTTCAAGTCTGGCACAAGAGCCATTACTGAAGCTGTGGCCTCACCAGTGCTGAATAGAAATATTACTCACCGTGTCTTTACATACTACTCTCTTGTTAATATATCCCTATCATATTTGCCTTTTTCATAACAGTTCAGCATTCTTGTCTCATGTCCAATTTGTGGTCCACTGTAATCCGTAGGTCCTTTTCCAACACAGTAGTTATTCCCCTTTTTGTATTTGGCATGATTCTTCCCTGATATACATAGTGTTTTGAACGTGTCTTTAGTGAACCTTTGCGTGTGTCAGGATTAATTGGAATTCACTTCATTCATTAGACCCTATCCTGATGCTTTTATGAAGGATCAGCTTGTTCAGTAACAACAATTTGTTACTGACTCAGTCTCCATCCCGCAGTCAGAGGAGAAAGGGAGAATGCCTGCCCAGGAATGTGATCCGTTCTGATGGGACAGAAGGATGCCTGCCAATTTCCAATGGAAGGAACATCTAAGAAAGGGTTAAGATCGGCAATAAACAATGTGCATTGTCTAAAGGGCAGGTACACATGGCTATGATCAAAGTCACTGGGTCAGAACAACATTCAAAGGTGTTGAAGAGTGAACCTCATGAACAGCCAGGAATGGATCAGTTCATGTATTAATCAACTGGAGAGTTCACTGGGGCGTCTTGTTTGAATAACTGCGTACGCATATGGATAATGGCTCTTAGTACTGCCTGAGGCTTTGTTCTCTGACTGCAGGACACTCACAAGCAAGCTACAGGTTAGGAAGCACCGTGCAGCATGGGAGATGCAACTCTTGGAGCCTGCTTCCATTTACAGTGCTTTATGTCACTGGGGTCACTCCCAATCTGACTTTGGGCTGCCTCACGGACAGTGCAAGGGAAGAAGTCACTGGATTCTTTTCAGCAAGGTGGCTTTTGCCAGGAGTAGACTAACAAATGGCCTTAAAAGTGTTGTAACTCCCAGTTTGCACCAGCTGAACGTCTTGCCCTTTATTTTTGTTCTGAGAAGGACATATCTCCATGGAAAACTGACCTGTTTATAGCTTGCTTAGTTTAACTCCTTTCCCTCCCAATGCTATCTGCCTATATCTTGAGTTCCTCAGACCTGGGACTGAAACTCTTCATGTCTGGGAAGCACCCAGACTGGGGTGAGCCCTAGGTAAATAAATAATCACCATCATTAGAATTGTAGCACTTTCTGGATTCGCAGACCAATTGCAAACATAGCTAATTCTGTGTGGTCTCTTTTAATTTCAGGCCTTTTCAGTTCACTTGAGTTATTTTCTCAACATTTGATCCACAATCATGACATCTAGAAAGTCATTTTTATCCCCCTTTAGGTGAAAACTGGGCGTCTCGCCCAATCAGATTTCTTACAGAACTGGGTCTTTCAAAAATACATCAAACTATGCAAGACTCACTATGAAATTGTGCTAGCTAGCAACAGTGCAAATTCACACTAATGCCTTCTACCTCAGTGATGCTATTCTGGATTTAAACTGATGTAAGTGATGTAAGCGGGACCTACAGCTTTATAAAGGGAAATTTCTTAGACTTAAACAGGTGGTTTTTCCAGGGCTTGTTCAGTTTTGCTGAGGGAAACAGGCAGTGCCCCAGCCAGGAATGATCATACTGTGGTTTATCATCTTATTTCATGGTTTTGTGTGGTTTTCTGCTTTTGAAAGAACTGGTTCTATATATTATCATATGTGATGGGATGTTAGATGGGGTGGGTTCTGAGTTGGTGCAGAAAATTCTTTTTTGGGTGTCTGGCTGGTGAGTCTTGCCCACATGTTCATGGATAAGCTGATCACCAAATGTGGATCAGGAGGGGATTTCCCCCCAGGGCAGATTGGCAGGGGTCTTGAGGCTTTTTCACCTTCCCCTGTAGCATGGGGCATGCATCACTTGCTGGTGACTTCTCTGTACCTTGAAGTCTTTAATGACTCAATGACTCATTCGAGGTTAGGTGTCTGCTGCAGGAGTGGGTGGGTGAGGTTCTGTGGCCTGCACTGTGCAGGAGATCAGACTAGACGATCCTATTGGTCCCTTCGACTGCAAAATCTATGAATCTTCTCCAATAAAAAAATGGATTTTTCATTTATACCTGAAACCCTAATCTCTCCAATGGAAATTTTTCAACCAACCAGCTCTAGTAATTCCCATTTTCTCTTGGATCAGTGAAGGTGCTAATGTTCCCTATCAATGCAGATCACATAGGCTATGTCTACACTTGTTAATTTAAGTCGACTTAGCATGTCTACACTTAAATTTTAAGTCAACTTTGGGGGGACCCTACAAAGTTGACCCAGAGTGTCCACACTGGACGCCTCGGTCGACTTATAGGGGCTAGGTGGTCCTGGGACTGGTGCACAGTGGTGGTGGGGGTCACCCATTGCCAAGTGCCAGGGGGCTCAGTCTTTGCCCCATTCTACCTGGGTACAATGGGGCAAAGGGGGACAGTTACCCTGGCAGGGCATAGGGGCAGGGTGGGCAGGGCTCTGCCCTGCCCTGTGGGGGGGGCATGCCAGGCTCTCCCTGAGCCAGCCATCCTGGCAGGGAGGGCACTGGGGAAGTCCTGGAGAGCCCTAAGTCAACTTACGATTTAGGGCTACTCCATGTCTACACTGGCTTAAGTTGACTTTCTAAAGTCGACTTAAGCCAAAAGTTGACTTAAAACTAGGTTTTATAAAGTCAACTTAACTTTTCCTTAAGTCGACTTAAGCAGCTGCTTAAGTCGACTTAAGGAAAGTGTAGTGTAGACCCAGAGTAAATTAAGTCGACTTAAGCAAGCTTAAGTCGACTTAATTTACAAGTGTAGATGCACCCATAGAAAGTAGAAGCAGGTTGGTATAGCTAGTAAGGCTATAGCTGTGAGTTTGGGTTTTGTTTTGTTTTTTGGCAATTGAACTGAGCTAGTTTCACTAGCCCAATTAGCTCTGGAAAATTCCCTGAATAATAAGGCATTTACAACTA
This sequence comes from Pelusios castaneus, assembly GCA_007922175.1. NCBI lineage: Eukaryota > Metazoa > Chordata > Testudines > Pelomedusidae > Pelusios > Pelusios castaneus. The sequence goes on from ML685829.1 coordinate 1,247,009, forward strand.
ATGGGATTCAGCAGCTGTTGGCCACCGAGGAGACCAAGTTCAACAGCGGGGACACATTAGAACAGCGTGCTGTGCAGTTTGGGCCTTTACATGATACTGCTGTCCATCAGCGCAGGTCAACGGGCAAGCACCGCAAGTAGGATCAATCTTCCTCTCAAGCTCTTGGGAGGGGCAGAGAGAAAAATTTCATTCAGGTCATAACTTGACTCCAGCAATAACTGGATGGGCCTTTGAGTGAAACACTGCAGCTCCATCCTGTCCCTCATTCTCATGTGCTATTAGGATGAGTGTGCATAGATAAGGCAAGAGTAAAGGAAATACACCAGCTTTCACCACACATGCTCACCTTCTCTTTTCACTAATGTATACACACACATTTACAAAGGGACACACACATACACAAAACCAAGACTGAGATCCTTATAAAAATGGATGATTTAACAACACAGAATCACAGAAAACTAGGGTAGGAAGGTCTTTAATCAAGAAGTGGGGAGAGAGACAAATACTTCTTTCCCTGAGTCGAGGGTTCCTCCTCCAGGGTTTCAACAGGTTGGACACTCCCGGATTTCAGCAGGTTAGACGTATCTTTTGCAACACCTCATCAGGAAATTGGGGCAGGCTCCATATAAGTATTCATGCGTCAGACATATCTCAAAAGCATGCACGCAGTAACCTTCTATGGAAACGCAGGGAGGGATTTGCACCCTTTGACTATATCCTGCACAAAGGAAAAAATGGTTCAGAAGCTATTTGTCCCCAGCCCTCACTGAAAAGAGGGGCGGACAAAGTTTTCAGGCTGGAGTGTCTAAGCTTTGGGACCCATATCCACATGAAAAGACTTCACTAAAAGTGGCTAGTTTTCAGAAGAGCTGTGTACCCGTAGTCCCGTTGACTTCCACAGGAGTTTTAACATGCTCAGCTCTTCCAATTATCAAGACACTTTTAAGTAGGTGACTTAAGTACAGATGTAGGGAGTCAATCCTATGCTCACTGAAGTCAATGACAGTCCTATTGACTTTACTGGAGAACAGGATAGCTGACTACACTTTAGGCTGAACACCCACCCGGTGCTCCTTATAAGGTCTGTAAGTTCTCAACCCTGCAGAAAACCCACTTATGTGCATCTGACCTGGAAAAGGCAGACAACTGCAGCAGCTTGTTCTTTGCAACAGGGGAAAGTGTTTCAGCTCATAAATGTCATGAGCTGAAGAAGAACTCTGTGTAGCTCGAAAGTTTTTCTCTTTCACCCACAGAAGATGGTCCAGAGACAGATATTGCCTCACCCACCTTTCCTCTCCGAGGTCCTAAAAGCTATTGCAGAATCAGAGGACATTTGTTTGTATGTTTTGAAAAGCGTAAAAGGTCCCCAGACAAGTGTTACAGCTACATGCAGCTAAAAAAAGAACAATTTAAATGCCGAATGGAACTGTGTGCTGTAAATCTTCGCTCACAAACATACTGAGCCTTATTCTCATTTACACAAAGGTACTTTCATACCATTTTTGTAGCATCAAGGGGCCTCAATATTAATGAGAATCTGGCCCACTGTAGTTAAAATAAGTACATGGGACCAGATTCTCCTTTGGCCTGAGCCTCATATATTTATTTACAATAGTGCAAAGTTGGGGCGCACAGGTACCATTCTGATGTTCTTGTGTTAACATCCACTTTGCACTAATATACAATAATCTCCACATGGACTTTACCAGCTCCTTGTGGTCTGATCTGAACATCTAGGGGCCCTATCAAAAAGGGGACTACAATTCAGGTGACCAGCACAGGCCTCTGACCCATTCCTAGCATGCTTGGAGAGGTGGGCACTGGAGAACTTTGGAGCTCTTCACTGAGGCCAGTCAGCCAGGCTTCTGCACAGGGGGATGTGGACAGGCAGTCCAGTAGACAAAGGACAAGCCGGGGCTGCCCAGCTCCAAGCAAGTTAGGTGTGGAAGGGGCAGACTGACTTTACAGATGATGCAGAGAAGAAAGTCTGGAAACTGGGCGAGAGACTGAGTAATTCAGAAAGTCCCTGCACACGTCACTCTTCTCCAAAAGGGAGTTTGTGCTGCTCTGATCCTCCAGTGGCATTGATCAGACAACTCCAGCACAGTGGTGGGCAACATTGAGAGAGAGAGATCCAACATGGCACTGGCTAACAAATGCCAGCTCAAGTGGATTCCAGACCAGGGAACCAGCCTGTAGTATTGTCATGGATTTCTCAAAGAACACCCCCTCCATGTACCACGTCCAGTGAGGAGTCTCTTGAGTGGAGCCAGGCACCAAGAAAAGAAACCCAGGATCCAATCCATCTGAGGAGAGTGCAGAAGCCACTCCAGATATATTCCGGAGATGGGAATCAGAGCTCTGAGAAAGCCCCAGGGCAAGACTTTCATGGCTGACTAGTGATTGTGGGCTCTTAACTTGAGACAGCTGAAAGGGGCCTGGGTTTCAGAGGGTGGGTGCCCAGCGCGTTCTGAAAATCAAGTACCTTTACAATGTCTCAGGTTGGGCACCCGAAAATGGAGGTCACTATTGAAAATACTAGCCATGATTCCTTTCCTGCTTTCCCCTTCCCAGAGAGATAGTAGCCTGAGACATTCCCTTACTGGGCAAGGTGAATGCTCATTTCACAGCAGTGGATTCACCAGCTTCTCTTCACTGCTGAGAAGGGCCTTTTTTCTAAAACTACTACGGTACAGCAGTGGGGGAGCTTTCTCTTTTAATTGTTGTGGTTCTGGTCACGGTTCCATGGTTCAGGCTGAGTTGAGTTTTGCTCCTTAATGGGAATTTGAACACTTTGTTATATAGGAAAAATACAAAATGTCCTCCTCAAATGATAGCACTGGTTATCTGACTATAGAACGAATGCACTCTGTAGGGGTTAAATAGACTGGCCACAGAAATGGATCCTGCAACAGGGCTGGCGGAGCAGGATTTGGAAGCATGAAAGAAAGAGGCTTTCAACTCCGTGCCGTTTTTCATTCTCAAAGCACTTTGTAGACCCTAATTGACCAAACATCAGAGAACTCTTGTGAGCCAAGTACACAAGTGCTGTGGCTTTCCTTTTACACAAAGGGAAAGCGTAGCATGAAGGATAAAGTTCAAATGTGATTGCTTGAAAACAGGGCCCTAACTCCATATTAAGTGGCACAGTTTACAGATGTGTCTCCAGCGGGCCATGAGTTACAGTGGCGAAATATGGATTTAGGGGCCAAATTCTAGTTCTTTCAAATTCAAAAAAATTACCTGCTTTCCTGATACCATGCCGTGAATCAATGTTAGAGCCTGGAGTTCCTGCCTAATCTGTTCTCCAACCACTAACATGCTCCACTTCTCACAGACACAGATATCCTTTCTATGATCCCTACGTTCCCAGAGTGCCAGTGGAAGAGTTGGCATCAGAACCCATGGGAACTGCTTCACCTCACAGTTTTATCTCTCACCTGGAGCAGGCTGGAAGAAGAGGGGGACAACAGCAATGAGCAGGCATAGGCTCCTCATGGCTGAGATCTCAGGATCACTGCAGAGAAGAGGCACCAAGGCAGAGTGAGACAGCAGTTCTGGATGAATCCCAGTATTTATAGGGCTCCTGGCCCTGTGAAAGGCTGAAGTGCAAGATTCTTTCTTTGATGTGTCTGATGCAATCTCTAGCCAGAAATTCCAGTAACTATCTCAAGCCATCCCCAAATCAGTATAGTCGCAAAGAAAATCACAGCTAAGCGTACGAGGTACCTCTCTCTACCCCAGGGGTTGGCAACCTTTGCTGACCCCCATGCCAGTCCCTCCTCCCCAACCCTCAGTTGGAGTCAGCAACCCCCTCTGTCGAAAAGAAGTGGCTGCTACCTGAAAATTCACGATGGCCACAGCTAGATGTGGGGGGTGTCTCCAGGCACGCCCCGGAAAGATACTGCACCAAGCGGTTCCTCTCTGTGGCACGTGCAGCGATGGGTCCCCAAGCACACCCCAGAAGAAGCCACCAGAGTAGCTCCTCCCCACAGCATGCCTGGGTAGGGATCCTCAGGCATGCCATGGAATGAGCTGCTGTAGGTCCAAGTGGCTTCTTTCCGTGGCATGCCTGTGGACCTCGAGGGTGTTCTGGGACTGGAGAGGCACATTTGGTGTAGGGCGCCACATGCTGCTCCAAATTGGCTTACGTGTTACTGTTGGCACAGGTACCGGGGATTTCTGACCCCAGCTTTACACAGTCACAAGGCTGCACTAGGAGATTTGGGGGAGTTTTAAGGGTCCTCATTAAAGTTGGACTCCAACTCTTTGCTATTTTACTCACCTTCCTGTCTCATAAGGCCAGAGTGTGTCTGTAGGGAGAGCCCTCAGCAAGAATGAGTATTTGAAAAGCTGTTTGCAGCATGTTTACAACCTCAGGGTGCATGGAGACAATACCAAAGTCATTTTGAACTGGGCTGGGATCAGTGGTTTCTATCACAGGTCAGTGCATACTTTGTAGAGAGAGAGTGAAATGTCAAGGCGGTTAGAAATCAGGCTCCATAAGAAACGCCCCTTTTCTCCATAAACCCTGGACTCCAGTGGTTAAAGTATATTTTGACAGGCCCCGGAACCCTCCTAATCCCCAGACCCCCTTCCCATATTGTCTGGGCCCCCTTCATGCAAGCTCCAGCCCAGAAAGGCATTTCCAACCACTTTTCAGTACCATATGCATCGGTTATCGCTCCATAAACATATTTATAATTTGATATGGTGTTTATGTCTATATCAATTATTGTCACAAACTAGCAAACACTGCATAACACAATAAGTATTGTGATCTTTATATTCCTGATATGCACATTTCACTTCATTAAATGCAATGCCAAATATGGAACACAAAAATTTTAGGTCACTTTCACCAAATTCCAGTGACAGCTCTGTAGTGAAACGTGATGGGTCAAGTGCTTCAGCAGCACTGGTTAGATGTTTTTCTGAGTTTGGCAACAATCTAGCATTCATACAGACCACTAAGGCCTGGTAAAACTGACATTTAGAAATTTCAATTTACTTGCCAGCAATCACAGACATGTTTACACATACACCTTTAAAGCAACCTGCAGCAATTGCCTCGCAAGCCTCTCGGTAGAACTCTGAATCACACTCTCTGCGAGCTATAAACATCTGAACTTGTTGACTTACCAACTTACTTGCTGTAGATAATGTTACATCAGCTTTTTGCAACGCCAAGGACAGGCCTGCAAGTTCTTCCAGAACATCAAGCATGAGACCCAAGTTTTTAACAAAGACTGGATTCTCCAGGTATTTTGCCACGCTAGCAGATTTTGCTTTATCTCTCCCTTCTTGTGAAAAATCAGTTGATTTTTTTCAAGAAGTGACTATGGAAGGCTGCATATGTGCGCAAAACAGCTCGTACAGTGCAGCAGCTAGAGATAGTCCAAGGTACATCAAGTACACAACCAATCCCAATAAGCTGGACTTCCAGATCACTCACACATTCAGCCAACTCTCTCAAGCACTTTGGCGACTGACTGTAAAGAGCATACATTGAATCCACGAATGATTTAAAGTGATTAACTTCACCGCAGTATTTGATAGCATCAGCCACGGCCAATTCCAAGCAGTGATTAAACAATGCCAATTTATCAAAAGTGGAAATTGTGTCTTTAATTTTGCAGCAGCACCAGCCTTACTGCCTAACATGTCAGAGGCTCCATCTACACCTAAACCAATCCAATTATCCTTGAAAAATTCCTCCATGAACCCATGTGCTGTCAAACACTGCAGCAAAGCTAATACTACGCCATCAGCATCCTTGCTGCCTAATTCAACCAGATCAAGAGAAAATGTAACAGGACGAATTTTTGCATCAAAAGTTATGTGCAAGTAAATTACAAAACAAGAAAGTTTACTTAAACTTTTACTCATCATTAAAACAGAAATGTGATATTGCTAAGAAATGACACTAAAACAAACTACGTTTCATCTCCACAGACATATGGTCTATTGTGTGAGCACAAACAATGTTGGTTTGCAAAACACGACCCATATCAACACCATTTCACTGCTGTAAAGTAATAAGGTCTGGATGGTGAGTGACCACCACCCAAATAAAAGATGTAAAGTGTATGCTAACTTAATAACACTATTTAGGACAAGGGTCTCAAATTCAAATCTCCACGAGGGCCAAATGAGGACTAAGATATTGGCCCAAGGGACACGTCACTGAAACCTTTTCAAACAAGGAATTATTAGAACTAGGGACAGCACTGCTGGATAGCCTTAGAACATCTTTCTAGGGGCCTGAACAAAACACACGTTTACTTTTAGAATTACTTCCATTCAACATCCAAAGGGGTAACCATGTTAGTCTAGGTCAGCCAAACAAACAAGGAGTTCTGGGGCATTTTTAAAGACTAACACATTTACAAATTAACAAATACATTTGTTAGTCTTTAGATGTGCCACAGGACTCCTTGGTTTGTCCCCCCCCCCCCCAATTCAAGATAGTGGTATCAATAGAAAGACAGAGAGAAAGTAAATAAACACACTTAAAATTTTGCATTGTAAGTCAGTAGTTCCCAACCTTTTTGGTTGAGGACCCAAAACACAGATTTTAAACCCTGAAGGGCCAGCAGTTTATTTAGTTAAACTTAAATTAAAAATTAATTAATTGAATTAAAATGTATTGTAATTAGTTTAAATTTGAATTAATTTTAATTGAAATTTTAGAAAGGTTTTTGATTTAAATTAATTTAAAAAAAGTTTTTATTTAAATAAAAGAAAGAAAGAAAGAAAGAAAGAAAGAAAGAAAGAAAGAAAGAAAGGGCTGCATGCATCCCCAGGACCGGAGGGGAGGCCAGCAGCCACAGCCCGGCTCCCAGCTTCCGGACTGGGCAGGAGGCAGGCTCGGCTGGGGTGGGCCCCCCAGCATGGAGGCCCCTTGGGAACTCTCCCCATGACCCCTTAGAGCCCCTGAAGCCGAGTCCTGTCCCGGCCCGGGCACCCCCTGGCCTTCCTGTTCCCTGCCTGGCCCTCCCATTCCCGCTGGCTCCCCGGTCCTCCTACCCAGCCCTCCTGTTCCCACCATTCCCTGCCCGACCCTCCTGTTCTCCACCCCGTCGGCTCCACGGTCCCCACCTGGCCCCGCCATTCCCCACCTGGCCCTCCCATTCCCGCTGGATCCTCGCCCGGCTCCGCCATTCCCCTCCAGCTCCCCGCTCGACCCCGCCGTTCCCCCCGTTTCCCTGCTCGGCCCCGCCATTGCCCCTGGCTCCTGGTTCAGCCCCACTGTTCCCCGCCTGCTCCCTGCCCGGCCCCGCAGGCTCCCCAGCCCTCCCGTTCTCCAGCAGCTTCCCCGACTACTCCCCGGAGCTGCAGGGGCATTCATTTGCTGCTTGGCCAGGCCTCTCCTGTCCTGAGCTTGCTCTGTCTGAGCGTGCTCAGGGCAGGAGATTTGAAACTCCCCAGCCTGGCCTGGCCTGGCCGCAACTCCCAGCTGACCGGCCAGCTGCAGAGCAGGGTGGAATGTGCGTTCCACTGGAGTTTTCTCTTCTTCTGGGCCTGGGAACACTGGCCCGGCAAATTTGGGGGCCCCGAATGGCGTTCCGGGGTGTTCCAGCATACTTTAACCCCTGAGTGTTGGAAAGAAGTCTCCATGGAGAAGAATAGAACAGGCCACCTTTCCTCCACATCACACACTTGCCTTGCTGGAACAAACACCACACAGTAGACACATGGATGCATGCATAGACAAACACAAAGGCAGATGCACATGCACACACAAGGAAGGAAGATGGACACCCTTACTGAGCAGCTATGATATAACAGCTTGTGATTATTAAAAACAGGGGAACAAATTTCTGTTTGGGGGCTTTCAGGTCCCTGCACTGGATTTCAGCAGCCCAACTGCTTCTCTTCCAGTATAACAAATTCAATTTCTTGTCTGACTCTGCACCACTTCCCATTTGGTAAGCTGAACAGATTGAGCTCTTTGAGTCGGTCACAATAAGATATGCTTTCTAATCCTTTACTCATTCTCATGGCTCTTCTCTGAGCCCTCACCAATTTATCAACATCCTTTTTGGCGTGTGGAGTCCAGTTCTGGGCACAAGATTCTAGCAGTGGTCACATCAGTGCTGAATATAGAGACCCGACTATGGAGAGAAACTCTCGACTCAAGTTCAAGACTCCTCTTTTTATACATCCTGGCATCCCATTAGCCCTTTTAGCCACAGCATCACATGGGGAGCTCTTGTGCAGCTAATTATTCACTCTTCCACCGACCGAATCTTTTTCAGAATCACTGCTTCCCAGGATAGAGTTCCCCATCCTGCAAGTATCGCCTGCATTGTTTGCTCTTAGATGTATACATTTACATTAAGCCATATTAAAACATATATTGTTTGCCTGTGTCCAGCTGTCTGAGAAATCCAGATTGCTCCATAGCCATGGCTTGTCCACTTCATTATTTAACCACTCTGTCAATTTTCATGTCGTTTGCACACTTTGTCAGAGAGGATTTTATGTTTTTTTCCAGCTCACTGATATAAATGTTAAAATGCACAGGGCCAAGAACTGATCTGACTAGAAAATATAGCTGTTCAGTGGTGATTTCCTGTTTGCAATTAGATTTTGAGACATACCACTGTTTTTAATCCATTTAATAAATGCCATATTAATTTTATATCCTTTTAGGTTTTTTTTTAAACAACAATACTGCATAATCAAGTGAAATCCCTTACAGAAGTCTAAGTGCATTACAACAACACTATTACCTTTAGCAACCAAATGTCATCATAACATGAGCTTTATTCCAGTCTTCTGGAACTTTTCCAGTATTCTAAGATTAATTGAAAACCAACATTAATGGCCCAAATAGTTTCTAAGCCTGCTCTTTTAAAACTCTTGGATACAAGTTATCTGGATGTGCTAATTTTAAAATGTCTCACTTTAGTAGCTACTGTTTAAAATCCTCTTTACATACTACTAGAACTATAGAGGGTTGTCATATGAGATGACTACATCATCTGTTTTTTCCCCCAAATAGAGAACAGAAATATTTATTGAACAGTTGATAATTCTGCTATTTCCATTTAGTATGGATCAATACCATTGCCAGAATCCTTTTTGTTCCTACTATACTTTAAAATTTTTTACTTGTTTTCCTTAACTCTGCTGACCACAGAGTTCTCATTGTGTCCCTTTGCTTCCCTGATCAATTCTCTACAGTCCCTAGTTGCTGATTTATGTTAACTGAATACTGAAATAAAGATGGTAAGGTTAGATTCACACGGGGCCATTTCATCAGATAATTATTAGTATAATTTCCATTGAAAATGACAAAATCACAGAACTACAAAGCAATCCTGTTTTTCCTGATGTAAGCATTGTGGTCTAAATCCCTAGAGAATAAGGTGCTCACTACTGACACTAAATTTACATAGCTAAACATATGGTAGAATCCCATTTATCCATTAGCTGGCTCTCCATATTAACTGAACCACCAGCCATCCAGGGGTGACCATCTGAGCCCCACCACTGTAAGCATCACGTGACGGATGGTTTGGTTAACACGGAGAGCTGGATAATGGAGGAGCTGGTAAACGGGAGTCTACTGTATACTGTAGCTAGGGAAAGTAAACATCAGCGTTTCATGTTAATTGCAGAAAAAAATGTAATTTTTTGTGGGCTTTTTACTAAAGAAAATTCTCTCTCTCTCTCTGTCTCTCTCACTCTCTGTCTCTCTCTCTCTTTCTCTCTTTTTAATCAATGAAAACTAGAATTCCTGGTGATCAGTTCCCAGGACTACACTATTTAACATTGTGGCCTGGAAGAAAACATAAAATCATCACTGATAAAGTTTGAAAGTGATACTAAATTTGGAGGAGTGAGAAATAATGAAGAGGACAGGGTACCGCTGCGGCGTGATCTAGATTGCTTGCTAAACTGGGTGCAAGCAAGGGATGTGATAATTCCCCTCTATTCGACACTGGTCAGGCCGCATCTGGAATACTGTGTCCAGTTTTAGGCTCCCCACTACAGAAAGGATGTGGACAAATTAGAAAGAGTCCAGCGGAGGGCAACAAAAATGATTAGGGGGCTGGGGAACATGACTTATGAGGAGAGACTGAAGGAACTAGGCTTATTTAGTCTACAGAAGAGAAGACTGAGGGGAGATTTGATAGCAGCCTTCAACTACTTGAAGGGTTGCTCCAAAGAGGAGGGAGCTAGGCTGTTCTCGAGGGTAACAGAAGATAGAACAAGGAGCAATGGTTTCAAATTACAGCTGGGGAGGTCAAGGTTGGATATTAGGAAATACTTTCTCACTAGGAGGGTGGTGAAGCATTGGAATGGGCTACCTAGGGAGGTGGTAGAATCTCCATCTTTGGAGAGTTTTAAGGGCCGGTTAGACAAACCCCTGGCTGGGGTGATTTAGTGGGAATGGTCCTGCTTTTTAGCAGGGGATTGGACTAGATGACCTCGTGAGGTCCCTTCCAACCCTATTATTCTATGATTCTATGAAACATTTTGTGTTTGAATACAGCCAAATGTAAATGTATCCATCATGGAACAAAGAAGGTTGGTCATACTTACAGGATGTGGGACTTTCTGGGTTTCAGTGACTCTGAAAAAGACTGGGGTCATGGTAGACCGCTGCACACTTTGGATCCAGACTACCAACTCCATGGAAGCTGAGGAGATGCTGATTATTGATTGTCTTTGGGACTGGAATAGCTGCTTGGCGGGAGGATCTTCAGACTGTGTTTGCTGAGTTGATTCTGAGGCATACAGAAGGGAATGATGGGGCTGCCGCTCTCCTGTGGCTCAGAGGCATCCTGGTGATACATGTGCAGATTTAATGCTACGTTTCAGAGACGGAAAAGTCATCTCCCTGAAACGATCGAAGGGAAGACCCTTTGCGTGTGTGTACATCTGTATGTGTGTGAACAAGTAGCTCTTGCATTGAGCTTATGTGACAGCAACAAAGTGGGGAAATATGTGTGGGAACAGCAACAGAGTTATCAAATAGTCATCGCTTAAGAAGAGTTCCATATGCAAGTTGCAATAGCCATTGCTACAAGCATGTGGATTGCTTGTGCAGATTGCTAGTTAGCCTATCAAAAATGATTCCCTTCCACGTTGAAATGGGGGCGATAAAGCCAGAGAGCTGTGCCATGGGTAACTGTTAGCTTAGTTTGAACTGACCCTGCTCTGTGAGCACCACAAAACCACTCCGCTGCCCTTTAGGTGCCTCACCATGAGTGGCCAAGCTGTATTCTGGCAACAATGTCAGGAAGTTGTCAACTATAGTCTAGTACAGGGGTGGGCAAACTTTTTGACTCGTGGGCCACAAAGGGTTCATATATTGGACCGGGGGCCGGACCAAGAGCAGATGGATGGGGCGTTTGTGTGAACTAATATAAATTAATTTTATAAATTTAATTAAATGATTAATTGTGTGAACTAATATTAATTAATTAATAATATAAATTAAATTTATATTTAAGTCATCAACTGAGACTGCGCAGTGAGAATCGACTCTCACTGTGCAGTCAGCAGTGTGTATGGGTGGGAGGAGCTCAGCATGCATGGCCTGAGCTGATCGGACTGCGGACTCTAACTACCAGGATGCAAAGCATCCTGAAGTCAGTTAGACGTGCGTCCCCGAGTCCCGCCCCACGCAGACCAGCGGAAGACTCCGGAACCGAAGACATCGATACCTGTAAGTGTGCACTCAGCATACACAAAAAGAGAAAAAAACACCAATTGAGCAGGTACTGATTAAAGGGGCAACTTAGGAGCAATGTTCCCTCTAAGGTTTGGCGGCTTGTGTGCAAAATTTTCAAGCCATGTGCAAAACTTTTTCTGAATAAAATTTTTGTGCAAACTCACATGACAGAAATTATAGGCATTAATTGAAGTTAAAGTGATTGTAAACAGAATTAATTAATTGTGTTTAATTAATTGAATTTGAATAAATTTTGAATTGAAATTTAATTTTTAGAAATGTTTTTGTTTAAAATTATTTTTTTAAAAGCTTTTTAAAAAAGAAGGAAGGAAGGAAGAGAAAGAAAAGAGAGAGAAGGAAGGAGAAGAAAAAGAAAAAAGTAAGAGAAAGAAGAAAGGAAGGAAGAGGAAGATGAGAAGGAAAGAAGGAAGAGAAAGAAGGAAGAAAGAGGAAGATGAGAAAGAAAGAAGAAAGTAAGGAAGAGGAAGAGAAAGAAGAAAGGAAGGAAGAGGAAGACAAAGAAGAGAAAGAAAAAAGAAAGAGAAAGAAGGAAAGAAAAAGGAAGGCAAACAAGAGAAAGAAAGGAAGAAAAAAGAGAAGGTAGGAAAAGAGAGGTGGAGAGAAGGAAAGAAGTTAGAGAAGGAAGAAAAGAAAAGGGAAGGCAAAGAAGAGAAGGAAGGAAAGAAAAGGGAAGGCAAAG
>ML685829.1:1277212-1298151 GCA_007922175.1 Pelusios castaneus
CACAGAACTGGACAGACAGTAAATAATTAACCCACACAAAAACATGCGTGTGCTAGAGGTAATATTGTTTCACCATTCTATGTGGGGAACTGAGCGTAAAAGACATGTTTGAGACCCCTTCCGTCAAGAGCACCAGTGGAAGCATTGGTGTTAGAGCTCATTAGAAATACCTTTCTTTACAATTTTCTCTCTCACCTGGAGCAGCCTGGAAGATCAGAAGGACGACAGCAAAGAGCAGGTACAGGATCTTCATGGTGAAAGGTCGGTTGAGAGTGTGGTGTCACTGCAGAGAAGTGGTACCAGACTGAGTGGGATGGAAGATCTGTATCAAATGGAGACAGTGAATCCCTGCATTTATATGGCTCTAGGGTTTGTGAAATGTCGTTGTGCAGGATTCTAACGTTGAGTGTTTGATACAATCTCTACTCAAAAATTCCATTGTTCTAGCTCTAACCATTGTTTACCAAGATGGTCATTGAGAGTTCCATGTGTATGCCAAGGAAGGTCAGAGTTCCTTTCTATATGGTTATTAGGGTTGCATCGGGATGGCCATGTTAAATTTAGGACTCCTTATTATAAACATGGCTGCTGCTGCAGAGATAAACCAAAGAACAATATCTTATTAGCATTTTCTACTGCATTTAAATCCCCCACCACCTGTTAGTTTCCATGTGGACCGCAGGGCTATAAGCAATCAGAGGAATTGAAATGACTGGCAATTGTTTCCCCCTACTACGGCCCCCTGTTACTTTAAGAGTGATTTTTTTAAAAAATAAAATACACCAACCATTGAATTGAACAGGTTGGTTGAATGTGTTGAATGCATATCTTACAAAAATTGATTTCTTTGGGTCTTGTGTTCCTAAGTTACTTAAGTGTTCTGAAAATACCCCTGTAGGTGAAGAAAGATGGACTTAGGGGCATATCTCTAGGCGTCTGCTTTTGAGAATTTTGGCCTATGTGTCTTTTGATACATTAATTTCTTTCCCCTTTGCTCCATTCTTTTGACACATGGGGTATTCAAAGCAATGAATCTTTTTCCCCGTGGAAATTTTTGACGACAAAATACATAATTTCATTGAAATTTTACATGGGAAACCCCATAAGTAAATGCTTTCAGTCAGCACTCCACATTTCTTTTATTTATTTATTTATTTATTTATTTATTCGCAGAAAGGTTTTCTGTTTTCTGTTTTTGAATTTCAGTGAAAAATTGAAATTTGCCATGGACAGCAGAAAGCTATTATGAACATCTTTTATTTATCACCCCCCTCCATTCCATTTGCTGTCATAAAAAATATTTAAACAACATTATTGACTACCCCTAGTGGAGCCTACTGATGTATTCACTAATAAATCTCAGCGGTTTTCTCTTGGGCTATGGATTATATTACAGGCTGGGAGACACTTTCCTGATGGAATGAACCATTCAAGAATGTAAAAAAATGGGATACTGAAGAAAACACAGCATTCCTCCCTACTGCTAAAGTTTCTGTTTCCTGTGTGGTGTGCCTTAGTGGGAAGTGAGAATTAGAAGCAATGCGTTTTAATTCTAGCTCTACCAGTGGCCTACTCAGACAAATCACCTCACCTATGAACACATATATACTCATTGCGGGAGGCCATTGGTGTCTTTATCAGATAACTGTTATTTGACAGCCTGTCTTTATTGAAAGAAGGGGAATAAACACGTCTCTTGTTATTGTGGATTTCTGTAGCTCAGGTGGTTCACTAATATCTGAAGACACATAGGGTATGTCTACACTGGAGGCTCTGTTAAGTCGACTTAAAAAGGTCAACTTTAAGTCGACTTAGAGAGTCCACTGTCGACTGCCTGCATCCACACTGGCAGGTGCTAGGTTGACGGAGGAATAGTGCATTGTGGATAGCCCTGGAACGGGGCCTGGAGGCCAATTAGTTTGACTTATGGGCTTTCCCTGTCTACACTGGCTTAATAAAGTGGATTTAAGGGTTAATCCACACTGTGCTTAGGTCGACCTAAGGAGTCGACTTAAGGGTTAGGTCGACCTAACCGACGGTTCTTACTAAGTCAACCTAAGCTTTCATTAAGTCAACTTAAAGAATTTCTTAAATTGACTTAATGAATGTCCAGTGTGGAGATGGAGTAATTTAGGTCGACTTAAGGCTACTAAAGTCGACCTAAATTGCCAGTGTAGACATACCCCTTGACTTTAAATTCTTTGGGGCAGAAATCGTCTTGTCAAGACTCTAACACAAAGAGGCCCTCAGGCTTGAGGCAATATCATCATCAAAACAGTAAAATCAAAAGAATCTCCTTTGAAGTCAATGGAGGCCATCTAACTGGTCTAAATAATGGGCGAATCAGAATCACAGGCTATGTCTACATTTGTTAATTTAAGTTGACTTAGCTAAGTCAATTTAACAAATTCAACTTTAAATCGACTTTGTTAAGTCGACTTAGCATGTCCACACTTAAATTTTAAGTCGACTTTAAGGGGACCCTACAAAGTTGACCTAGAGTGTCCACACTGGACACCTAGGTCGACTTGTAGGGGTTAGGTGGACCTGGGACTGGCCCACGGTGGCAGGGGGGCATCCCTTGCCAAGTGCCAGGGGGCTCAGCCTTTGCCCCATTGTACCTGGGTACAATGGGTCAAAGGGGGACAGGGACCCTGGCAGGGCATAGGGGCAGGGTGGGCAGGGCTCTGCCCAGCCCTGTGGGGGGGCATGCCAGGCTGTCCCTGTGCCAGCCACCCTGGCAGGGAGGGCAGTGGGGAAGTCCTGGAGAGCCCTAAGTCGACTTAGAGTTGACTTAGGGCTACTCCAGGTCTACACTGGCTTAAGTCGACTTTAGAAAGTCGACTTAAGCAGAAAGTCGACTTAAAAGTAGGTTTACAAAGTTGACTTATATTTTCCTTAGGTTGACTTAAGCAGCTGCTTAAGTCGAATTAAGGAAAGTGTAGTATAGACGCAGAGTAAATGAAGTCGACTTAAGCAAGCTTAAGTAGACTTAATTTACAAGTGTAGATGCACCCACAGTTACTAATGTCATGTGGATAAAAGTGATATATATTTGGGGAGATTTAGTAAAAGGGCTTCATTCCTCGCCTTCTTTGGAATATATTTAACATGTGGTTGACCTTATTAAGTCGACTTAACAAAGTTGACCTAACTTTTTCTAGTGTAGACATAGCCAAGGGGTTTTAGATTATAGATTCTCTTGGGAAGGACCCTGCACTGTGAATTGTTAACATAATAAACCTATAGGGCCTAGCATTTCCGTAGCTTGCAACTCCCATTGACATCAATGAGATTTGCCTTTATGTGAGTGTGCCTTGATGTGGATAGAGCCTATCAGGTCAGTAGTTAACCTCAAATATTTTCACTTGGACTATCAGCAGTAATTCATATCTCAGTTTGGAAGCTGACTGTCCTAAGCGAGGCTTGAAATATGCAAGAGGATAAGAAGTGGGTCTCATTTCTTTCTCACGCTGCAATCATGCACATCTCCACAGAGAGGAACAAAAGGAAGATCCACCCATAATAACTCTCTTAGGCCTTGTACACACTGCAACGTTATTGCGCGATAAAGCCCTTTATCGCGCAATAAGAAGCAGAGCGTACACACTGTACTTACAGTTTTTGCGCGTTAAGACCCGTCTTGTTGCGCAAGATGTAAACCACCAAAACGAGCGTGGTATCTCTTAACGCGGAATAGCTATTGCGCGACAGCCCGTGTGTGTACGCTTCTCGCGCAATGTGAACATTCCGGAAATGGCCCACAATTCCAATCCTGTCCCTTCTGCACCCCCGTCAGTACTCTATTGCCGTGACGTCATTTTTCCCGACCTCCCCTTCTGCCCCGCGAATTTTTGAATTCCAGACTCTCCCTTCTGGCTTGCTATTCGGTGTAGCTGCCTCTGTGTGCTCCGTTTGCAATGTCTTCGCGGCGCAGCAAACGATCTCCGGCTTGGACGACAGCAGAGGTGATGGACTTGATAGGAATCTGGGGAGAGTCCGCCGTGCAGTCACAGTTACGTGGCAGCCGGCGGAATTTCGACATTTTCGGCCAAATATCTCAGTCCATGACTGAGAAGGGCTACGAGAGAGACACTCTGCAATGCCGGGCTAAGGTCAAGGAGCTGAGGATAACCTTCCACAGAGCCAGAGAGGCTAACCGGCGCTCTGGCTCCGCGCCAACAACATGCCGCTATTACAAGGAGTTGGAGGCGATCCTGGGAGGGGATCCCACAACCACCCCGACCTTGACCGTTGACACCTCTGCGACATCGTCAGAAAATGACAAGGGAGCTGAAGGCGAGGATGCTGTCCTGGACGACGATGCAGAGGGGGAAGAGGACGAGGACGGTGACGAGGGAGCCACTGAAATGGGGAGCCAGGAGTTATTCGCCACCCCTCCAGAGACCAGCTCCACGGATTCCTTAGGCACGCCTTCCCAGGAATCAGCCGATGGCAGCTCCGGTAAGTTGGCCTTGCGGTGCTTTCTATTCTATCGGCTAAAGCTTAGCGGGTACAGGAAGAAAACGCGTTCTGTCCTCCTTTTTTCTGTCTTCTTTTGTGCGCGTAACAGATGTGGCGTGGGGACACTGTCATTACATAAAAACCGCGTCAATGAATGCCTCGATTGACAAGTACTTGTCCCCTCTTAAGTCACTGAAAGCGCTCTCCAAATATTTCCAAATTCTTCTTTTAAAATTGGATGGTAGAGCGAGCCGTCGCCCTCCCCCATTCATGGAGTATTTCCCTCTCATGCTCGCTAGCACTGCCGCGGGGAGCATTGCAGCGCACAGTCCTGCAGCGTAAGGTCCCGGCTTGAAGTCAGCCACATGCAGAAGATGCATTCTCGCTTGCATAGGCACTCTAAGCAGTGTCATATCAGCTTCTGTTCCAGCCATCTCTGACACAGGATCAGAACAAGCAGTGGCAATAGTCAACTGTCCCATGGAGCAACTCACAGCAACCCGTCCCTCGCTTTGGACAATGGTCATAACCCCCCCCCCCCCGGTATGTACTCGCTGTAGTAGGCGAGGAATGTGTAGGGAGAACATCTTTCGTTGCACCAGACCAAGGTTTGAACAATAGCGGCATTTACAATGTTTCATATGTACGCAGGAAAGACCTTCGATGGACAATGTACAGCTGCTGTGGGCCGTCTGAGAAAGATAAGGCGGAGGCCTCGAAGGAGCAAGGAAGAGATCTTCAAAGAGCTCATGGATTCCCAGGAGGCATCCGCTAGGGAGACAAGGCAGTGGAGGAGGCAGTGCAGGCAGGACAGGAGAGAGAGAAGCGCAAGGAGGGAGAGGCAGAAGGATGCACTAATAGACATCCTTCACGAGCAGACAAACCTCCTGAAGACCATGGTTGGTCTGCTCCAGGCTCCCGCCCCCCTCCCCCCACAGCCTCCTCTGCCTTTCCCTCCACCCACACAACATTCACCTCCAAAACAATACATAGAGCACCATGGACACCCATGGTATAATGTTACATCTACCCCTCCCCCAACTTATGTCGTGGAGTCCCGCACCTACACCCATCTTTAGACACCCCCCCTCCTTCTGTGTTATCATTTTTGATTTGTTAATAAAGTTCAGAGATTGTTTAATGAATCAAGACTTTCTTTATTTTTATTTACAGTATGATAATGATAATTGAATTTCAGTAAAGAAAGAATAAAAAAATAATAGGACTGTATTTCCCTTAACCTTTGTACTTAAGAATAGTATATGTGTACCATGAAGTACAGAAAGGGCGACGCTGTCCTTCAATCCCCATCAAAAAAATGGTTTTTCAACGCCTCCCTGATGCGCACCGCCCTTAACTGTGCACCCCGGATACCCCTGGTGTCCGGTTGCTGGAATGCATGTTCCAGACGTTCTGCCTCCCTTGTCCATGAGTTCATAAATCTCTCCCCCCTGTTTTCACAGATATTGTGAAGGACACAACACGCGGAAATAACAACTGGTATGTTGTCCTCATGCAGGTCAAGCCTGCCATAAAGCGATCTCCAGCGGGCTTTTAAGCGGCCAAAGGCACACTCCACAACCATTCTGCACCTGCTCAGCCTGTAATTAAAACGCTCCTTTGCAGGATCCAACTTCCCGGTAGAAGGCTTCATAAGCCATGGCATCAGTGGGTAGGCGGGGTCCCCAAGGATAACTACGGGCATCTCAACACCCTCCACTGTTAGTTTC
This sequence comes from Pelusios castaneus, assembly GCA_007922175.1. Lineage (NCBI taxonomy): Eukaryota > Metazoa > Chordata > Testudines > Pelomedusidae > Pelusios > Pelusios castaneus. The sequence goes on from ML685829.1 coordinate 1,283,407, forward strand.
TCGTCGGGAAAAAAGGTGCCCGCCTGTAGCCTTCTGAACAGTCCAGAGTTTCTGAAGATGCGTGCATCGTGCACCTTTCCAGACCAACCCGCATTTATGTCCGTAAACCGACCACGATGGTCCACCAGTGCCTGAAGAACCATGGAAAAGTATCCCTTCCGGTTAATGTACTCACTGGCGAGATGGTCGGGCGCGAGAATAGGGATGTGGGTCCCATCTATTGCACCCCCACAGTTCGGGAAGCCCAAGTCCTGAAATCCCTCGATGATCTCCCTCACATTCCCCAGGGTCACCGTCCTCCTTAACAAGAGACGGTTGATGGCTCTGCACACTTGTGACAGTGCTACTCCAACGGTCGACCGTCCGACACCAAACTGGTTTGCGACAGAGCGGTAGCAGTCCGGAGTCGCCAGTTTCCACAGGGCAATAGCCACACGCTTCTCCACTGTGATGGCTGTTCACATCCGCGTGTCCTTGCGATGCAGGGCAGGGGCAAGCTCACGGCACAGTTCCATAAATGTGGCTTTCCGCATTCTGAAGTTCTGTAGCCACTGCTCATCATGCCACAGCTAGAGAACGATTCGGTCCCACCAGTCTGTGCTTGTCTGCCGGGACCAAACACGGCGGTTCAGGCTGTGCAGCTGGTCTGCAAAACTGATCAGAATATCAGTTCTGCTCTCATGGCTGTCATTCTCCGAAGTGGAGTCATCCGAGTCCTGCTCTGAGTCAGAGCCAAAGGCGTACTGCAACAGAATCTGGGCTGTGTTCACAATGCTGAAGGCAGCATTCAAGATCCCAGCTGAATCCATGGCGATTATTAAAAGGCAGTGACGGAAAGACGGTTGCTTCAGTTTGAAATTAGCGCCCGTTGCTATTGGCGACTGCTGGGTAGCATCGGTAGCGCAATGCACCACGGGAAATGATATCGGGGACTGTGGGATAGGTACCCAGAGTGCACTTTGTTTTGCTGGAGGACTGAGAGGAGGGGGGGGGGGGTTGTTTGATCCGTTACAGCATGCCGAGTGTGTACGCGGTATCGCGCAACAACAACCACGGAACATTTAACGCGCAACAGGGTAAGTGCGCGATAGCGATGCTAGTGTGTACATGGCCTTACATACACTTATTCCACTCCACACCCCTGGAGGATTCATATTCTTATTAGAAAATACATGGTTTAACCTTTTGTCTTTAATCAGAAAGGAAGAAAAAACTTGCTCTTCCAGTGATACAAGGTTCATGCTCCTGAATTGCTGCCGTTCAGCTAGTTCTCTAGTACAGAACTGCAACTTACATCCTTGGGAAAACTCTCAGGGAATGACCCGAGATAAGGGCCAGAATTCTGTGATGTAGGAACTTCTGAGAATTGCTGAACCCTTTTGTGGATGTCCCATATCTCTGACTGAGAAGGTGGGGTACAATTAGACATTGTTGACCTGATAGAAAGTTCTAAAGGGCCTTTTGTAGTCCAAACCTTTCAGATTACTGAAAGGGATTCTTGTCTCTTTGGCTAGACCCTGCATAAGTACAAAAACCGTTCTAAAACGGCTTGTGCAGACCAATAAATAAACAGTGAAAATACCGAGTTAGATATGAGCTGTGATTTTAAGACAAAAGGCATAGTTGGCCTTTCCTGTGTGCAGATACACCCGTCCAAGAGCAGAATGACTGACAACATGTTAAACCAATGAAAAAGAGTACAGAATTGCTGCTTACATCGTTGCAGAAACTCTCTGGGAATGATCAGAGATGGGGGCAGAATTCTGTGACCTAGCAACTTCTGAGAACAACTACTAAACTCTTTTGTGGATGCCCCCATAGACTGCATAGACCAGAAGGTGAATTCTGCAATGAAAAGCCTGTGCATCGTGTGGTAGCTAAGTTCTGCTTCCTGCTGCATATCTCTAACTGGTGATGAGTGAGCAGCAAGCAGTGGTTTGGTTAGTGTGTGGCAGCTATGAGGTTCTGATATTTTAAGGGCACATTAAGAATCCAGCCCATTTTTAGTAACTTCTTACACTTCTTGGAATCCTGTGCAGATCAACGTTCTACCCCAGAGACTCATTGTATGCTCCATGGTGGCCCTCAAAGCTATCTTATCTCTTCCCCTTTCTCTAGTCTTCCTAAATATAGCAATGGCTATGGAGCAGTATTGGCCATGCTATATATGTGTCTAATTAATACAGGGTTTTGCAGCATCACCTGCTAATTCTGCCTTAATCCACATCTGAAGAGTGACAGGAACCGCTAAGGGGAAAATTTTCTCACCGAGTACTTAACAAGGTGCATTATCCAAACAATCCATTGGCCACAGCATTAGAGAGAACAAAGGTGAGAGGTTAGACAGAGTGTGGAGTCCTCAGGCCTTCCTGCTAACTCTGCACGGCCAGCTAGACAAGTCATGCCAATATCGCAAGTATGCAAACGTATTCACAGCGACCTGCTGCGATCCTTTATCTAGGGCAGAAGGATGTCAGAGGATGGAGGAAGAAGGGGCTACCTTTAATGTTCTCTGCAGTCTACGGAGGCTCCCTACGGTTTTTAGAGTGGTGTTGCTGGTTTTTGATCTTCCTGGTAGCTAGAGCTGAGTGAAACACAGAGTTTTTAGTTCACTGGCAGTTTCAAGATTCTGGGGGAAAAAACTGGGTCTGGCTGGGGCCAAAACTGAAAATGCTCAAAATTCCACTTGGCGTCAGGCAGGCGATAGGTGCACCATGCATGGAGCTTGCGTTCTCCTAGTTCTGTCTTTCAACATCAGGCTAGCACTGGAGCTCATGTTGTTACAGCCTGGGGTAGTTTACATGTTTCTGTGCTTGTTGGGAACTCCCCGTTTCATCTGTTTCCTGGTTGTTGATCTCCCCATCTGTGGATGGTTATGACACTTGTAGACAGGCCTGTTCCCTCTGCTGTGATCAGACAGGTATGTGATTTTCCATGCCGGCCAGGAGGAGCGAGACCTATCCCCTCCTGAGTTTCAGTCAGGGGCCTGACTCCAACCTCTTTGGCAAGTCACTTCCATGCCTCAATTTCCCCTTAAAAGAGAAAAAATAAAGGATTGATGTCTATCCTTTATTTTTGTGGCCAAAACATTTCACTGTTTCCTACATACATATTCAAACCCTGATTGCTTCGCCTGTTCCGATTCTTTTGAAAAGTAGGAATGGGCAAAGAAAGAGTTTCCATCTTGCGTTCTTTGACACATCTGTGTGGGGGAGAGAGACTGTCTCCTTAAGGGCATTAGGACCTGAAGGTCATCGCAACTCTGTCGTGTGCTATGGTACCTTTCAGGTCCCATTGGAAACGGGCACCTGCTGTGGGAGAACTGGCTGAAAGGCACAGCAGGCCTGAAGTAATGGACACAGCCCAGCAAGAGGAGCTGTAGGCCTCCTGTGCAATGGAGGTCCTGTCTTGACATATTGGGATGAATTCCAAACCTGAGGGGAGAATCTCGGGGCCAGGAAGATCAGGACTAAAATATTCCCAGCCCCAAGCAGTAAGGCAGGGAAGACCCCTGAACTTAAAGGGGAACTCTTCTGGGGAAAGTTGTGGAAACTAAATAAATTAGACTCAGGAGAAGGGAGCTGCTGTGTAAAGACTCTGAAGGTGACTGGTTTATTTCTGAACCTCAGTAGAAGGAAGTGTGTCTGCAGGGCCTTCCTGTGCCACTAGGGGGTGCTCCGGGTTGGTGCGCTGCAGCGATGTCCCCGTGTGGGCCATCCTAAATACAGCTGAGATTTTCAGCTCCCAGGCCCAGACACTGATACATTAAGAGCACACAGTTCATTTGGGAGGAAGACCAGAGGGTTGGTTTAAATGAAAACTAAGTCTGTGGCAAGCTGGTGTGTAAATCTCATCTGCAGTTACCTGTCTGTGCAGCCCCTGCTGCTATGTGGTCAAAGCTCCCCAGGGCACCTGAACCTACCTGCTTTGAAATGGGACCACACCAATGTTCACTAGGGAATGTGTCGTGGAGGGCAGCAGGAGCTACCCAGACACTTAGGCTATGTCTACACTGGCGAGTTAATTCGAATTAAGGAAGCTTAATTCAAACTAACTAAATCCATGGCTACACTAGGATTTCATTAGTTTGAATTAAGGGCTTCCTTAATTTGAACTAATAAATTCAAATAGGGTATTCGAACTAAGGGTTAATTCGAACTAATTAGTTTGAATTAACCAATGTGTCTATGTTAGTTTGAACTAACCAGACCATTGAACTCAATGCAATTCGCTAATTCGAACTAAGCAAGTGCCATGAATGCAAAATTTTCTAGTTCAAATTAACTTAATTTGAACTAACTAAAATTAGTTTGAATTAGTTAGTTTGAATTAACTAATTTGAACTAACTTTAGTAAGTGCAGACATAGCCTTAGTGTGTGGTGGGGCAGAGTGACATCCCAGCTTGCCATGAACGAAGTGTTTGTGTAGACAGGGCTAGAGCCATGCAGACCCAACACAGATACAATGTCCTTTCACTGACGAGCTGAGGAAGGGAGTCAGGCAAGAACATCACAGCAGGGGTGGGAAGAATTTGATGGATCAGCTACCATGGGGGCTATGAAAAATGCATCTCACGCAGTAGAGGCTCATGCATTAAGCTCCAGAAATCCCCCACGTTTGATCACAGCTGCAAATGTCTGGGGTCTGTGGGCATTACACAGTGTCACAGAAATGCATTCATCCTCACCAAAGAAACATAGTTCAATGGCTTGGGCCTGATTTTCCATGTCCTTGTGTTTTCTCTAATCATTTACACCCATGCACAGTGAGAGTAAAAAGCTGCCATTCTGACCAGGCGTTGTTCTATGGCCACTTTGCATAGACGTAAAGGACTCACACAGTGCAGGCCAGTGGTGAATCAGGCTGTTGCTTTCAAATAAACTACTTCAGCTCATGTCTGTGGCCTGTCTAGAGAGTCCATCACCATAGCATCGAGGCACCACTGCAAGACAGCACACACTTGTGATGATTTGCTTTATTATTTGAGTGCTAGGAGGGGGCTCAGTATAGTACCCAGAGATCCCTGACACCTGGAATTTACAATTCACGTCGCTGTTGATGCTAGTCTCCATTCTGGAGATGTTCAACTCAGCACCAAGCGTTGTCTATTGTTTTGGGTGGCAACAGGTCATTAACCCAGCCAGGCATGTTCCAGTCCTTTTCTCACCAGGTTTGCAGCCCCACAGTCGGCACCGACAGCCCACATGATACCGGTGGCTTTGACAGTTCAGGGTGTCTTTATATGAAAAGCTTCCTGTAAAATAGAAATAAAAGTCAATGGTGATGCACATAATCAGATCAGATGGAACTGGTGTTTCAAGGAAGTAGACATCGCCAGCTACCCAGTGCTGGTGAGTGAGATGTCAAGCTCAGAGGCCGGTACATCTACATTCCAGTGAATTTTGCTCTAAATTATTGTTGCAAGAAAAGAGTGCAGTCTAAAGAAAACTTTAATGTACACTCGTCAGCTACAAATAACACACACTAGAGCTATTGCCTTCAGGACGTTGGGAGACCCAGAAGATAAAATTTGAAGAACCTGAATTCAGCAGGGCTACCTGGTGATCTCTGGTACATAGTGCACTGTGTGATCCAGCAGGAGATGAACAACCAAATTTACTTAGGAATGGCTCCAGAACAGACACATTGGGTGGCAACTCAGCGAGCATGGGAACTGGGGTTCCAGATCTTTTGAGCTGCAGTCTGGACTCTGGTTTTGAGCAAGCCACTGCTGTGAGCCAGGCGCCCCATGAAATAGAGATTGGGATAAGAGATAGCACTTGTCATCTGGAGACTTCAAGGTGTTTTAGAAGGGCAGGCAATGCTCAGTATCACCATTTTGACAGCAGGGGAAACAAAGGTTGAGGGAGAATAAACCAATTTTCAAAGTTCACATGGAGGGTAAGTAGCAGAGCTGGGAATGGAACCCAGAACTCCGGACTCCAGCTTCTTGCTGTGACCAGTGGACCATGTTGTTTGGAAATGCTAAGTGTGTATTAGTTTTCCCTTGCCTTGCCCTGTGAGCTCCTTACCTGGAGCTGCCTGGAGGATGAGAAAGAGAACAAGAAGCAGAAGGTAAAGGATCCTCATGGCTGGGATCTCAGCTGTCTGGTGAGGAAAGCAGAGAAATAGATCAGGACTGAAGCTTCTTAAAAGGTGGAACTGGAGGGTCTTTGAGCTAGATTCTGTGTTGTGCCTCTCTGGGACCACAGTCCAAGGTAGGAAGAAGAGCAACAAGGGTATCCAGAGACAACCTTTTTGCCTTTCTAATGCTGGGCTGCTCCACACTTTTGCATGGCAGCCCAGACTTGCTGGGCCACAAAGCACCTTGACTAGTCAATCTTCCACTCCCAGCAAGCTCCTTTCTGCGTCCAGCTAGATTTTCCACAGGAGGGCAGTGTCGGGATCCCTCTGTGGAGAGGTGTGTGGCCTCCCAGGCTAGTTCCACATGTAAGCTTAACTGGGGAAAGTTGGTGGATATTCATAAATTATCACAATGGCTTGTGATTTACAGTTGTGTCAGAAAGATGGAGAAAGGCTGAATTAAAGTACACAAAGAGGTTTACTAATTCCACCCAACAACCGTGTTAAAATGATGTCTGGCAAACAAGAGGAATGTGAGACCAGAAATTAAGCCTTGCTCATAGAGAAAACAAGTAAATAAGCTTATTCCACACATCAACATCCTTTAAAAGTCTTTGGGCAAGAAAAGAGAGCAGAGAAAGGATTTTCATTGTGACGCTACCGGGGATGCTATACCATCACCACTGCATTAGCAAGAATCACAGCTGGATAGATGTGAGATTCTGCTCTGTTTTCTCCTCTGTCATATGCCACTTTCCATCCCTCACTATTTTGGGCCTGTCATTTCTCTCTCTCTCGTTCAGCTCTTCACCAGAAACTGAAATCGACTGCACTGCCTGGCACCCACGCAGTAAATTGTAATTTAAGTCAACTTAAGCAGGCTTAAGTCGACTTAATTTACTCTGCATCTACACTGGAGTTTCCTTAATTCGACTTAAGCAGTTCCTTAAGTCGAATTAAGGAAAAGTTAGTTTGAATTAGTAAAACCTCATTTTACTTCGAACTAACGCTTAATTCGAACTAGTTAGTTTGAATTAAGTCAATGTGGCCATGTTAGTTCGAACCAACTGTTTAGTTCGAACTAATCGGCAGATTGACCTTCATACAACTGACTAATTTGAACTAAGCAAGTGCCCTGCATGGCCATGGCTAGTTCGAACTAGCTTTCTAGTGGGGCCATCCTAGTTTGAATTGAGTTAATTCGAACTAACGAAAATTAGTTCTAATTAGTTAGTTCGAATTAACTAATTAACTTTTCTCTCTGTGTAGACATAGTCAGTGAGATGACATAGCCAGGGTTCAAAGCAACAGCTGCTGCACTGAGCTACCAGCCCAAATCATCTGTCTGTGAACAGCTGCCCCGAATACTGCGAATATCAGCAGGAGACTTATTCTCCCACCTTTTACTCTCCTGTCACTTCTTCACCTTTTGTGCATGCTTCTTTTAGTAAAGAAGGGAAGTGACTGTCATTCCCTGCTCAGAACTGAACAAGAAAAGAACCTTTCCTTCCCCACCAAGAAGAACTGTTTGATGGGCTGAGAGACTCTAACCGAGAGACCTTGCCCGCCTTGCAAACGAGTTCCTAGGTTTTAATTAAATGCATTTTGGATACTCACTGTGTTTAAGTTTCAATGCTTTTTTCCCTTGTTTTGGTTCTTTTCCTTTAGTGTGTCTCTAGCAATACAATCCTAACTTTGCCATGCATTCCTTAGTGTGGTTGCCACAGCACTAAGCAGGCTGAGATCTCGGTACTTGAAACCTCAGATCTAATTTAAAATGTTTAATGTTGTACAGTGACAGGTCATGCTAACACAGGACTTTTGGGGCCCATATGTTCCATCAAACTCAATACAACAGGAGGAATTCTCACAGGGGAGGTTACAGACCCTTCTGATCCACATACACTGTTGGAGCAATGCACTCCAGGTAAAGGTCCACCTGGTTCTGCCCCCCAGAAAACAGAAAATCTCTCTTTACCCAGCCTGCTGTTTCCTGCCACTCCCTCTGAAGCACTGAAAACCGGCCAGTTCCAAAGTGCTGAAGACTTGGAGCAAAATTCACTAAGCTTGCAGATAAGTTATTGCCAGAGTGTCATTTCTTTAGAGAAAAGCAACTCGCGAAACCTTCAAGTATTAGAAATCACTTTACTACATTCTGAGTGTAACAGCTCCTCACATGGGGCCCCCGGGGCACTGCCAGAGGGTCACTCATTTGGCAACGGCAGAATCAAGCCCCATGAGTTTAAAATGAGCAAGACAGCAGTTCACAAACCACACACCCTCCCACAGATACTCTCCTAGATCAGCCGTAAGCAGGCAGTTCTTTAAGACAGTGTTTCTCAACCCTTTTGATACCAGAGATCTCAGGCTTCCTATACAGTGTCAGAAAGATCTCAGGTTTCCTATACAGTGTCAGGGAGATCTCAGGCTTCCTATACAGTGTCAGGGAGACCATAGGGACCAGTACCAGTCCATGGACCAGTCATTGAGAAACACAGCTCTAGGAGGCTTGCCCTGTGCTACTGAACAGATGTGATGCTAAAGCAGCTAAAATTCATTTTCTTCCCCAGCCCATAAGACCATTTCCAGCTCTCACTCCTCTAGGGATTTGAAATCCCTGCTGGAGGGAGGTTGTTTCTGCTTTAAAATTGTGGCTACATTACCTTTTCTGAAGTCAGGTGCAGACAAGACAGGACGAGACTAATGAAGATGGGGCTCCAGTTTGCTGTCTCCTTAGGGCAGCAATCCTTACATGTGCAGGAACAACATTTATCTGCGTTGCTGAATGGAGTCTCATTGGCTGGACACCAGACAAAGCAGAGAGAAAACGAAAATGTAAAGGAGTTCTTTCCCATGGAAACCCCCTTCTTTCCCCAAACTCTCAAATTTAGGCCTCTGAATTTCACTTAAATGCAAAACACCCAACTGTAACACTAACAGTATTTGGGGGGTTTCCTGACACCAGGTTGGAGTTTCAAAAATGCCTACGTGGTATAGGAGCCAGGGTTGCAGGCAGCCAACTGATTGAGTTACCAATTGAAGTCAGTGGAGCTATTCCAGTTTATATCAGCTGACGTTCAGCTCCTTTCAAAGAAAAAATTGGCTTCTAAGTCACATAGGAGGAGTATTGTCAACCCCAATCATTCAAAAATCATGTCCCCAAAATATCATGAGATTAGCTCAAACAAAGTGAGACTTTTAAAAAATAGGCTGGGCTCTTTTTGTTTGTCTTCTATGTAAATTTTGGGATTCAGGTTTTCAAATTTTTCTCTCCAAACAGAAGGGTGGGAACACACTTAAAAAAAAAGGAGAGAGAGAGAGTTGAAATTTTCAGAAGATCACTTGATTCCAGGAGCTGGGGTTTTCTGAGAAGCACCAAATATCACAAGACTTGCGATGAATCAGTAAAATTCCTGTGTACCCCTAATACAATTGTGTCAAACTGCAGAATTGGAATTCATATGCCGATTTGACACCGTTGCCTTAGGGTTAAATAGGGATCTTGGGTGTTTTTCTTATTGCAACAGGTGAGTTGACATCATCTCCCTCTATATGCTGTTCTCCACTGTTTGAATCTAAACAACTGCTTTGATTTGCTTTAACAGTCTGACCTGATCCTATAACTTACACTCCCCTGCATTTCTTTTCCTCCCATTCTGTAAGTTTCCCATCTTCCGGCCTCTGACGAAGTGGGATTTTCTCCCACGAAAGCTCATTCGATAAATAAACTTGTTAGTCTTTAAAAGTGCCACTAGACTCCTTGTTTGTCTTGCTGAACTAGGCTAACATACGTACCCCTCTGGAACTTATGACTGATGTGTCACTATATTTATTCACTGACCCCCCAAAAAAAACTTAGTTAAGAGGAAGTTAAGGTTGCCTGGAAGTATCTCCTGCCCTTCCAGAGCGCTGGTTTTAGTGGCACTCAAATCTCTGAAAATCCAGGCAATGAAAAGGTTCCAATCCAGTCTTAATTCTGTACACCTGGAGTTGGCCGTGATCACTGGGAATTATCCACCTGCGCTGCAGCTGCCTTCTCTCTGTCGGGTGTAGCTCTATTGAATGGTGTAGGGATTAGGCCAGAGGTGCTCAAAGTATGGCCTGTGGGCTGCATACAGCCCCCCCCCCCCGAGCCTTTCATGCACACTGACAACTGAGTCTGGCTAGTGGCCCGGAGTGCAGCTGTCACTCACCACTCCTACCCCCGCCCCTTGCCCATGGGTCCGGTGCCACCCTGGCCAGAGCACAGCAACCTCTCTCTCAAGGGCGCTGCTGTGTCCTGGCTGAAGTGCGGTGGCTATTCCTGCCTCCTGTCTCTGCCCCTTCCTCGGGCCAAAAATCTGCCCACTGCTGGATTAGACTGAGGAGTGTGACTGTGATATGAGAAGATGGGGGTGAGAGGCAATGACCCTCTGGTTACCTCTAAGGCCTGCCCCCATCCCTCATAGGCATGATCAAAGGAAAGACCTTGAGGGTTCTATATGCATCATGTCTGCACCGAGCTGTGTATATTGTCAGCAGCAGGGTACCTGGCACTTCTCGCCATGGAGATGTACTAGGAGACTGCTCTGTTGTCTCTGTAACAATGGGAAGTGAAAGCACAGCATCAGAGAGACTCCCAGGAGTCTGAAGGAAAATATAGCAGGTGTGGGGCTGTTTGTAGGGGTGGAGGCTCAGGTTGGAGCACAGAGCACTTGTGGGTCGCTCGTGTCCAGTGCATTTCACCTAAGCACATATATCGCCTGAGGAAAGGCATTGGACTCTGTGCTACAGCTGTCCTGGTCCCTGAGTGATGCACCCTACCTGCAAAGGCAGAGTGGGATCATGTGTGCTATGGGCGCATTGGAGCAGCTCATGAACAAGGCTGAGTTGGCATCTACCTTAATTCTTTCCCTGCTTCTCAGAGATGTGCCAGTGTCCCTGAGCCCCATGTTCTGAAAGGGCACAAGACTCATAGGCTATGTCTACACTTGCACTTTTAAGTCGACTTTAACTAAGTCGACTTTAAATCGACTTAGTTAAGTCGACTTATTGTGTCTACACTTAAAATTAAAGTCGACTTAAAGGGGAACTTACAAAGTCGACCTAGAGCATCTACACTGGATGCTCTAGGTCGACTTTGTGGGGCTAGGGGGATCTTGGGCAGGTCCACGGTAGCGGGGGGGAGCACCCCCTGTGTACAATGGGGCAAAGGGGGACAGGGACCCTGGCAGGGCAGAGCCCTGTGTGTGACACTGTCTGGATTTAGGGAAGCATTTATGATATTCTTTTCTATGGATATCTCATAAATGCTATAATCCATAGGAACTATGTCATGTTTGGTATCAATAGAAAGGTAGTAATTTGCTGGGAATGATTATATAGTTTATGTCTAGGAATTCTATTTTGATTAGAAGTTAAGAATTTGATGTTATATCCATACTTTAACTTGTGTCATTCTGAAGGAATGCCTTAGATGGGAGGGTGTGAACAACCATTGTCTCCTTAATGTTTAGGAATTTTCCAGGTAGAATGGTCCCAGGGAGTATCTTGATGAGGACATAAAGAATAGAACCATTGTATGCTTAATGGCTCATCAGTTTACTCCCTGGGACCAGATCAAAATAGAAATTCCTAGACATAAACTATATAATCATTCCCAGCAAATTACTACCTTTCTATTGATACCAAACATGACATAGTTCCTATGGATTATAGCATTTATGAGATATCCATAGAAAAGAATATCATAAATGCTTCCCTAAATCCAGACAGTGTCATACTGTGCCCACATGCCCTGCCCTTTGGGGGGCATGCCAGGCTCCCCCTGTGTCCCCCCCGGCAGGGAGGGCATTGGTGTAGTCCTGGGGTAGCCCTAAGTCGACTTAGGGCTACCCCAGGGCTACACTGGCTTAATTCAACTTTAGATAGTCTAATTCAGCCTTAGGTCGAGTAGAAAGGTGGTTCAATAAAGTCGACTTAATTTTCATCAAGTCGACTTTATTTTGCTTAAGTCGACTTAAGCAAGCTGTTTAAGTCGACTTAAGCAAAGTGTAGTGTAGATGCAGGGCACATTAAGTCGACTTAAGCCAAGCTTTAGTCGACTTAATTTACCAGTGTAGACGCAGCCATAGACTTTAAGGTCAGAAGGGACCAGTACGATCATCTAGTCTGACCTCCAGCAAAATGCAGGCCTCAAGACCTCACCCACCCACTCCAGCAATTGGCCACCAACCTATGACTGAGTTATTTACCTCCTTAAATCAGGATTTAAGGACTTTAAGATACAGAGAATTCACCGGTAGGTGAACCATGCCCTGTGCTACAAAAGAAGGTGAAAAATCCCCAGAGCCCAAGCCAATCTGCCCTGGCGGAAAATTCCTTCCCGACCCCAAATATGGTGATCAGTTAAACCCTGAGCACGTGGGCAAGTCTCAACAGCCAGTTATCCAAGAAACAATTCTCTGTAATAACTCAGAACCCACCCCGTGTACTCTCCCCTCTTAGGCCATTTGTATATCCACCACACGTAGCCAAATATCAGTCAATTTCCAAAAAGGCTAATCATACCATCCCAGCCATAAATGTATCAAGCTCAGTTTTGAAAGCAGTTATGGTTTTTGCCCCCACAACTCCCTTTGGACACCACTGGGCAACCTGAACTCTGCACGAATGAAGCTTTTTCTCAGTCGCCTAGGAGAGTGCAGTGTGTTTTAGAGCAGGAACGGGTGATAGGAAATCGTCTCAAATGCTGTTCTATAGTGCTTTGATCTCTTTGCACCCTGTTTCTCCTTCTGCCTCTATTTTCCACTAGCTGACTCTAATCTCTCCAGCTGCCAGCTGTTTTGCTATTTACATGCAGTTCAGCAACTGCCACATCAGAATGATTTATTGTCTCCTTCAAATGAGGAAGGAAGGCAAATATCGCCACCCATTTGCAAAGTGGAGATACAGCTGGTGACAATAAAATCACAGGACAAAGTTCTTGTCAGGGGCAGGCTGTGCAAGATCATGTGCCTGTGAGTAATCTTTCAATGCACTGTTCCAACTGCGCCTGATGAAGATCACTTGTCTGTACAGAAAGCAGTCACAGTAAGCTGGCTCGTAAATCTACAGGGAACTAGCCAGCTGTAGACGTTACCGGCCACGTTAGATGAGCCCCCAATATTGGAATCTGGCCAAAGCTGACATGGAGTTTTGAGGTGATGAAATACAGGATGAAATGTTAACAAGTGACTGGTGATTTGGGGTGCATCGATTTTGGGGTGCCTTTCTGGAGACATTTGAAAAGGCCTGATTCTTAGAGGGCAGGTACTCCACACTATGAAAATCAAGTTCCTTTATGATTAGGCACCCAAAATCAATAGTCAGGGAGCAAGCCAGGAAAAACAGCCCCCTGGGGTGTTCTGCAATGTAATTTGTGATGCTGGGAGGAGATGCTGCCATACAGAAGCTGCTGGGCTGCAGAAATCTAGAGGGGAATCATCCAAACAAAGATTTGTTCCCTTCATTTTGCTAATGAAAAGCTGGGAGAATGTAATTCAGTGTGAGAGCCGAAAAATCCCTGTAGCCTTTAAAGCCACTGCAAGCTGCTTCTGCCTTCTCTGTGATTTACAGTGTTAGGAAGTGCTTATAACTACTCATGTCAAACAGAAAATAGGACTAACTTGAGCTGGTTGGACTATGTCGACAAAACCCATTAATATAATATCCAGTTCCAAGAAGTAGCCGTGCTAGTCTAGGTCAGCAGAACAAACAAGGAGTCCTGTGGCCTGCGGCACTTTTAAAGACTAACAAATTTATTTATCGCACGAGCTTTCGTGGGAGAAAATCCCACTTCGTCAAATGCTTTGAAGAATATATATCAGTTTCTTTTTTTCCAGTGCTGGGAAACATCCTCTGTAAAGTTATAGGCTCAAATTCAGTGCTCACTTATGCCTCTATAAATTTGGAAAAGCTCCATAAACTGAATTGATTGTTGATTACAGTGTTAGAAATGCTTCTGATTTTATTCTTGCAAAAAACTGTGTATTTCAGTGGTACCCTACCTGTGGTCTACTGGTGAGCAAGAAAAGCTTTTGAGCTACACAGAGCTCTTCTTTGACTCTTGTGGTCCCTTCTAAGCCTATGGTTCAAATGATTCTGTGATTCGTTAGATCTGGGAAAGGTACTCTGCCTATATTGGGCCAAAAGTGTGTGTTGGGGCCACGCCCACGCCCTGCAGCCTGATCATCCCTCAGCCACGGATATGAATACTGGAGTGGCCAAAATTACCACTCAATTCCTGCTTACCAGTTGTGGCACTGAGGTGTGACCCCAGTGCTGTAACATTCCTTGCTGTTGCTTAGTTATTTCTTAGAGTAATAATTATTTATTAGTTATTTGGTACTTAGTCCTGTCGTGAGTGAAGGGGACTGGACTAGAAGACCTCTGGAGGTCCCTTCCAGTCCTATGATTCTATGATTTTATCTTTCTGTGATTTAATCTATTAACAATTACAATATTAATAATAAAAAAAACAATTCTTATAGGAATTTTACCTCAGCAGAGAGGGTTGGTCCGAATTGCAGATGCTACATCTCCAAGTTTAAAACCTTGTTAGTCTGTGAGGCAGCTATGCCCTTAAATGTTATATCTATCTATCTATCTATCTATCTATCTATCTATCTATCTATCTATCT
>ML685829.1:1298161-1335193 GCA_007922175.1 Pelusios castaneus
TCTATCTATCTATCTATCTATCTATCTATCTATCTATCTATCTATCTTTGCCTTGAAGAAGAGCAAGTGCCTGAAAAAGTCTCAGTCTGAGGTTCTGTCTCAAAACACACTCAAAAGGCACTAAAAAAAATGGAGTTGTTTGATCTAAAATCTCAGGGTATGTCTACACTTGAAAAGTTAAGTTGACTTAGCAAGTTGACTTAACTTTTCAAATGTAGACATAGCGGAGAGCTGAGGCTCCCCGCTGAGAAGGGAGGTGCAGCTCCCTGCTGAGAAGGGAGCCATGGTCCCCAGCAGAAAGGACCTGCGGGTCCCTTCTTGCCGGGACCCATGGGCTTCCTGGCAGAAGGAACCCACGGCTCCCCCTTGGGGACAAGGGAGCCCCGCATGGCTT
Organism: Pelusios castaneus; assembly: GCA_007922175.1. NCBI lineage: Eukaryota > Metazoa > Chordata > Testudines > Pelomedusidae > Pelusios > Pelusios castaneus. The sequence goes on from ML685829.1 coordinate 1,298,556, forward strand.
CCGGGGAGAAGGGAGCGACACAGGGCTCCCCAGCCAGGCCTCCAACAACGAGAGAATCCCCCGCTGGGGCTCCAGCAGCAAAAGAATCTCCCGCCACCCCAGCCAGGACTCCAGCGGTGAGGGAATGTCTAGTGGGGAGCTGGTAGCAAGTGGAGTACTCCAGGGGTCAGTACTGGTTTTATTTAACATCTTCATTAGTGATCTGGAGGAGGGGGTGGAAGGGAGTGGTAGATATGCTGGAAGATATGGATAGGATAAAGAGTGACCTAGACAAATTGGAGGATAGGGCCAAAAGAAATTTGCTGAGGTTCAATAAGGACAAGTGTTGAGTCCTACACATAGTGTGGAAGAAGCCTGTCCATGGTTACAAACTGGGGACCAGCTGGCTATGCAGCAGTTCAGCAGAAAAGGATAGGGAGTTTCAGTGGCTAAGATGCTGGATAAGCAGTGTGCCCTTATTGCCAGGAAGGCTAATGGCATCTTGCACTGCAGAGGTAGTCCATTGCCAGCAGATTGAAGGAAGTGATTATTACCCTCTAGTCAACACAGGTGAGGCCTCATTTATAGTGCTATGTCCAGTTTTGGCCCTTCCACTACCGAAAGGATGTGGGCAAATTGAAGAGAGTCCAGCGGAGGGCAACAAAAATGATTTGGGGCTGGAGCACATGACTTATGAGGAGAGGCTGAAGGAACTGGGCTTGCTTAACCTGCAGAAGAGAAGAATAGGGGAGGGGGATTGGGTAGCAGTTTTTATCTCCCTTGAAGGGGGATCTAGGATGGCTGGATCTAGGCTATTTTCAATGGTAATAGAGGCAGAACTGGGATCCATGGTCTCAAGTTGTGATGGGGAAGTCTAGGATGACTATTGGGAAAAACTTTCTTACTAGGATGGTGGTGAAGCACTGGAATGGGTTACCTAGGGAGGTGGTGGAATCTCCATCCTTAGAGGTTTTTAAGGCCCAGCTTGACAAAGGCCTGACTCAGATGATTTAATTGGGGTTGGTCCTACTTTGAGCAGGGGGTTGGACTAAATGACTTCCTGAGGTCCCTTCCATTCTTAATTTTCTATTATTCTATTTTCCTGGGTCTCTTCATGATGCTGACTCTGAACATGAAGTACCAAGAAGATAACAATAAAGCGAAGGGTAAACTATCTTCATGGCTGAAGATGAGCTGGGATCTTAATCAATGGAGAATAAATGTCACCAAGGCAGAGTGAGCCAAAGGTTCTTCTAAGGAACAAGGATGCTGAGTTCCTGTATTTATTTAGGCTTACCAGGCAGATGTGGAACGTGGGGCAATTGAGGATTTACCTCTGAAAAATTGCTTTGAATTCCCTTTGATGTTGCTCTGTGCCGGCAGTTCTGCTCTCAACAACTTGTCATTTCTATTTACATGGGACTTACTATAGATAATCCTCTCTGCTTCCCAGCTGTGTGATTGTTTGCTGGCTGTTGCTGCCTGTTGCACAAATACACATTTACATTAGATATGGGTTTTATTGGGAGTAGTGGGTTCCCTGTAGGCACAAAGCACTTGCTTCATTATAGAGTCTGAGCACCAAGGCAAGGAAAATTTAGACCAATTGCCAGTAAAAACATCTTCATATAAGAACTATTGGACTGTGTTAGAAGCTCCCAAGGGAGGTGGTGGACTTTCCATTGCCTGGTGATTTACAACTAGAGTGAAGAAGCACCAGAATACATAATGTGGTGTTATTTTGTCTTTAATTTCTTTGTAGGGCAATAAAGCCAAAGAGCCCCAGTCACTTCCAGGACCCCCCTGTGCTAGACACTATGCAAACACAACAAAAAGACGATCTCTGCTCCCAAAAGTTTACAATCTACATGGAAGGCAAATCAGATGTGGATGAAGAGTGGGGACCACAAAGGAGCATAAGGCACAAGATTAGGAGAGACCTTCTGGGTTTTCAAGGAGTCCAGTCCACCATATAATCTCATTCATAAAATTAACAAATTCCATCTACCAACTAGTGAGATTGTTTGCCCCACTGCTCCTATTGGTAGCCCTTCTCTGTACATGCTCCAGTGAGACTGCTAAGAACAATCATGCAAAACAAGCATGCATCATGCTACAGGAGCACAGACTGGCGACTCTGCCCTGAGAGCTGTGGCCATTCCATTTATTCTGGATTTACTGGGGCAATCCCTCCCACTCCCCACCTTGTTCTAGTTTTGACTCAGTTGGGCAGACTGTACAGCACCCGAGGGGAGCTTCTCCTTCAGAACAAGTTCAAAGACAATTATCCCTTCCCGACCAGGGGTAGATACAAAAACCATGAATAAAGAGGCCTTTAATTGGGCTGTTTTCCTTCAAGTTACTGCTGATGAATTCCTTGCACTGCAAGTCTCTCAGCCTGATCCTCACCCAGGCTGCGTCTACACTTGTAACTTACGTCGACCTAAGCTTGCTTAAACCGACGTAATTTACCCTGCGTCTACACTACAGTTTTCTTAAGTTGACTTAAGCAGCTTGCTTAAGTCGACTTAGGGAAAATAAAGTCGACTTAATTAAAATTAAGTCGACTTCATAACACCTCCTTTAACTTCGACCTAGTGCTTAAGTTGACTTCTTACAGTCGACTTAAGCCAGTGTAGATGTGGGGTAGCCCTAAGTCGACTTAGGGCTACCCCAGGACTACACCAATGCCCTCCCTGCCAGGGGGGAGGGCACAGGGGGAGCCTGGCATGCTCCTCCACAGGGCAGAGCAGAACCCTGCCCACCCTGCCCCCATGTCCTGCCAGGGTCCCTGTCCCCCTTTGCCCCATTGTACACAGGTACAATAGGGCAAAGGCTGAGACCCCTGGCATTGGGAAACGGGTGCCCCCCTGCCGCCGTGGGCCTCCCCTAGGTCCCCCTAAGCCCCTAGAAGTCAACCTAGGCATCCAGTGTGGATGCTCTAGGTTGACTTTCTAAGTTCCCCTTTAAGTCGACTTTAATTTTAAGTGTAGACACACTAAGTCGACTTAACTAAGTCGACTTAAAGTCAACTTAGTTACGTCGACTTAGTTAAAGTCGACTTAAATTAACAAGTGTAGACATAGCCCTACTGCCTTATCCTATACACCTCTGACTCTCTCCTTCTCATGGACCTTCAGGTTTCCATCTTCCTGGTTAATGTTTACAGGTGTTATCAAGTGTTGGTATTATTATAAAAGCCCAAGCCCTAGAACTAGATTCCAAGCATACTTACGTGACATTATTATCTCTTATTTGTATTATCATAGTGCTTCATAGTCACATACAATTTCAATGCCTCATATTGCAAGGAACTGTGCAAACACATAACTAGAGGCGGTCCCCGCTCCACAGGGTTTCAGTCTAAACAGATGAAGTGTGTGGGAGGAAACAGGTACAAGGAGATGAAGTGACTTGTACAAGGTCACACAACAGGTCATTGGAGAACCAGGAGCAAAACCCAGGTTTGCTGGGCAAAAATATTCAGATCAATATTTTATTCTATGAAAAATACAGTTCTGGTCAACATGGAGCTATTCATTAATTTTGAGATCAATACTTTGGATCATTCACAAGACTAATGGAGGTGGAAGAGATGGTTCTGCGGCTCCCATTCCCCCTTTTGTCTCATAGTTATGTCATTCACTTGGGTTGCAAGAGATCCAGGCTCAAATCTCTGTTCTGGAACAGACCCCAAATGGGTTTTTTTTGATTCACTGAAAATTCATTTTGACCTGAACCCTTGATATTTTTGAGATTATCTCCCAAATTACTTAGGGGCTCTGCTGTGTTCCTGACTCCCAATGAAATCCATGCTGCCTTTCCAAGGCATACTGCATAGTTCATAGAGCAATGCATCATGGAAAATGTAGTCCACCCAGGGAAAATGGCTCATAGAGGGAAAGGGAGGATGAGTGAACTCAGAATTACAATCCTTCTAACTCACTGCTGAGGCTTAGGCGGATGCAGAGTCATGTCCAAACAAAATGAACTTTTTTGTTTGTTTATTTCAAATTTTTCCCATAGAACAATCACAATTTTCCCAGAGGGGTAACCGTGTTAGTCTGTGTACAGCAAAAAACAACGAGAGTCCTGTGGCACTTTATAGACTAACAGGTTTTCTTCAGCATAAGCTTTCATGGGCTATAACCCACTTTGTCAGACTTCATCTGACAAAGTGGGTTATAGCCCACGAAAGCTTATGCCGAAGAAAATCTGTTAGTCTATAAGGTGCCACAGGACTCTCATTTTTTACAATTTTCCCAGTGAAATCCATTTTGGGGGGAAGAAAATATAAAATTTGATAAAACCTCATTTCTGACAGGATAAGGTTTTGTCTGATATCTTTCAACATCCCTAATATTTCATTCTATTGTCCAAAATATTTCACTGGTTTTGATTATGGCAATAACGTAGAACATTCCATTTTTTTCACGCCTAGGTACAGATAAGTTTCTTACCACCTAAGGTTCCATTTTCCTGGCTATCTTAGTAGCTCTTCCTCAAACCTGTTCAAGTCTGAATTCAAGACACTTGTTGTGTATTGTCTGTTTAGACCTTACACATTGTAGGAAATGCCTCTTGTTTTATGTCTCTTCCTCTGTCTAGTACAGTGGGTCTCAATCTTGATTTGGAACTTCATGTGACTGTCCGCAGTAGGTAAAGGATGGGAGAAGGAAGGCTCCTGGAAACTTAAAGTGGTGGCCAAAAATAATAAACTTTATTAGTCTCCCTCTTTGGGACGCAAAGGGTTAACAGTTGGGCTGCTTGCTGGACTAAACTCAGAAATCATCTTCACAGATAACAAGATAGCCCCAGGTGATTACTCACAGTTTAACATATCATGAGTTACACAGAAATAAACGTTTAGAATAAACCCTCCTCTTGGACTCTTTTGATAATTCAGAGATAAAGTATAACAAGACAGAGTCCAATACATAAACAATAAGCATAACAATAATCCCCAAACCTACACCAATTGTAATACCTAGGGTTAAAGCTGAGGTAGAAGAATTATTCACATTCAATCATGAGGAGTAAACGTGGGGGGGTAATTCTGGTTCAGTTTACATACGTACCACAACTATCAGGCAGGTGATTAACAACAGCATAACGTCTCAAGGCGGAGGTTGAAATCGACTCGGGCCGGCACTCTCGGGGGAACTCCTACTGCAGGGTGATCAGGCCTAGCAGTTAACTCGAGGAGACTCTCACTTTGCTCCATGCGGCATGGAAGCTTTTATGGCATAGGCCACTGCTTCCTGCCGAGGGCTGTGATTGGCCAGATGTCGCTGCAGCAGGAATTTTGGGGCGAGGGGCTGCCCGGTTCCTCCTACCCTTTTTTGGGCAAAGGAATTTTCACCAGCTCTCTAGGTTCCGGGTCAGAGCCTTCTACACCCCTGGGGGGGGCCAGAGCAGCCATGATTGACTTGCCCTCCAGCACATGGGCGAGGGGGATGACCCAACCCTTTGGGAGCTGGCTGAGAGTGAATCAGGGTCCGAATAAAGCATGTTGATAGTCACAAGCCTAGCAGCCAGGAGTTCTCTACGTGCAATAAAGCATGTTGATAGTCACAAGCCTAGCAGCCAGGAGTTCTCTACGTGACCTGGTGAAACAGTTTCTTTACGTGACCTGGGGGGGGAGTATCTGGTAAACAATCTCTATGACTTTATATAACAAGGGAGGTGGCGGCCACTTTATGGGGTGCTCATAACAGCACCTTAACAGTGACATCTGCACTGGAGCAATATAATAATAAAACAGATGGGGAGCTGGGTGTGTGAATTAAACTAAAACCAGAGTCAACAGAAAGGACATACTACTCAAGGCACAGCCATCAGATCAAAGCAACATCAAAGGGAACTTGGAGCAGTTTAATTGCCTCAGAACTCTATACAGCAGAGTCCAAACCCTCCTGCAGCTGGTGAGTCGCTATAAATATAAGGAGTCTCCAACCCTTTCCATTAAAGAATCTTATTCTGTCTTATGTTCTTTCTTCTTTGCAGGTACACTGAAATCCTTGCCAGATTTTGGACATGAAGATCCTTTTCCTTCTGTTTGCTGTTATCTTCTTGGTCTTCCAGACTGAGAGTGGGGCCACGATTGCTGTGAATGATGAGGCCCAACCACAAGACCTAGACCAGATAGAAGCAGAATCCAAGGATGAGCTCATGGCAAAGAATGCTGCTGCTGAAATCCCATATCCAGGTAAGAGATACCAATAGATAGAAATGTAATGTATTCATGGAAGAGATATTGTCCTCCCTGGACAATTCTCATACAATCATAGAAGACTGGGTCGGAAGGAACCTCAGGAGGTTATCTTGTCCAATCCCCTGCTCAAAGCAGGACCAACCCCAACTAAACCATTTCAGTCAGGGCTTTGTCCAGTCACACCTTAAAAACCTCTGAGGATGGAGATTCCACCACCTCCCTAGGTAACCCATTCCAGTGCTTCACCACCCTCCCAATGAAAATGTTTTTTTCCCAATATCCATCCTAGACTTTCTCACTGAAATTTGTGACCATTGCTCCATTTCAGTCATCTACCACCACTGAGAATAGCCTAGCTCTATTTTCCCTGGAACCTCCTTTTAGGTAGTTAAAGACTACTGTCAAATCCCCCATCATTCTTCATACCTGATGAGGAGAGGCTGAAAGAACTAACCTTGTTTAGTTTGAAGAAATGTGCCCAAGCCCCCTCTACTGAACTCTTTCCAATTTGTCCACATCATTTCTGTAGTGGGGAGTCCAAAACTGGACACAGTATTCCAGATGCGGCCTCACCAGTGCTGAATAGAGGGGAATAATCACTTCCATCTTTCTGCTGGCAATACTCCTACTAATGCAGCCCAATATGCCATTAGCCTTTTTGCCAACAGGAGCATACTGTTGATTCATATCCAGCTTCTTGTCCCCCATAACCCCCAGGTCCTTTTCTGCTGAACTGCTGCCTAGCCAGTCAGTCCACAGTCTGTGTCAGTGCATGGGATTCTTCCACCCTAAGTGTAGGAATCTGCACTTGTCCTTGTTGAACCTCATCAGATTTCTTTTGGTCCAGTCCTCTAAATTGTCTAAGTCACTCCGTATCGTATCCTCGTCCTCCAGTGTTAATACAATATTAAACATAATAATACAAGGCAAGATTATACTTGTTGCCCAGAAACTCCAGTTTGATTTGTAGACAAGAAAGAAGCTAAGCATATTTTATGATGACGGAAGGTAAAACTCTCAGTCAGATAGAATAAAGAAAACTGCTTTAAGATACTGTTAATACTAGCCATGTTAAAACAGATATAGGGACTAAGCAGGGAGAACAGCTGGAGAAACTGTGCCAAAAGGGGTGACTTTATGAATATATGGGATATGTCCAATTATTATAGATGGTCCAGATGTGACTTGTAACCAAAATTACCAATTGTTTAATTTTTATTGCTGTATGTTCCTTTAGCAAAGTTCTGTATTTTCCTCATGGAAATGGTCACACAGAAAGAGATGCAAAATTTCTCTCTCATTTTCTAGTAGCTGCTAGCTAGATTTCTGGGAGTTTCTTACTGGATGAGAAGCCCAACATTAAAGGGGAGTTTAAAAATAAAAGAAGGATATAGCTGTTGAAAAATTATTCTATTAGGCTATGTCTACACTGGCAGTTTAAGTCGACTTAAGGAGGCTTAAGTCGACTTAAACAAAGCCAGGTCCACACTAGGCTTTCATTAAGTCGATTTAAGAAATTCCTTAAGGCAACTTAATAAGAACCACCCACTAGGTCGACTTAAGCCTCCTTAGGTCGACCTAACCCTTCTTTAGGTTGACCTAAGCCCAGTGTGGACGTTTAAGTCCACCCTGTTAAATTGACTTAAGGGTGCTTAGGTCGACTTAACAAAATGGACTGAGTCGACTTAAAATTAAGTCGACTTAGTCCACTTCGTTATGTCGACTTAATAAGGTCGACTTTAAGTCGGCTTAAAATCTACTTTATTAAGTTGACTTAACAAAGTCGACCAAACTTTTCCTAGTGTAGATATAGCCTTAGGCAGGTAGCTAACAAAACAGCTAGAGGACAAAGAAATTAGTTAGTTCAATGGTTCCCAACCTTTTTGGCTCGATGGCCACAGGTCTAATTTTTACCACCTTGAAGGGTCACCAGGCTGCAGCAAAGAGCATGCATTGGTCTTTTAGCTCTGTGGAAGCACACTTCACCTGGGTCCTTAGACAGTGACTCCATTTTGCAGCCAGCAGGAGGGGAGCCACGGGCCACTTTGAAAGCCCTCGATGGCCACTTCTGGCCCCCAGAACACAGGTTAGGAACCATGGAGTAAGTTGGTTACCACATATTACATCAAGCCTGTACACATGAAATAAATCTTTCTGTCTCTTGCCTATATTTTTGAGTAAATTAACTCTGATAATCTTTCTTTTTTGCAGGCTTAGCACCGGGAGGACCAATATCGTGTCGAATGCGTTCGGGTGCATGCCGAAGTGTCTGTGAGTTGAATGAATACACATCTGGATGGTGTTTCCCTGGGAAGCGTTGCTGCAAAAAGGAATTAAATGAGTCACAGTCAGAGAGTTGAAGCAATCTGAGATTCAGAAATATTTTGTGCTATTCAAAGATTTGTAATTTCTAATTTAAATGTAGAACCCTTGCATGATATTAGTGTGTCTATTGTTATTATTCTTAGAATCATAGAATCATAGGGCTGGAAGGGACCTCATGAGGACATCTAGTCCAACCCCCTGCTAAAAGCAGGACCACTCCCCTAAATCATCCCAGCCAGGGTTTTGTCTAACTGGACCTTAAATATCTCCAAAGATGGAGATTTCACCACCTCCCTAGGGCTGCGTCTAGACTGGTAAATTAAGTCAACTTAAGCTTGGCTTAAGTCGACTTAATGTGCCCTGCGTCTACACCACACTTTGCTTAAGTCGACTTAAGCAGCTTGCTTAAGTCGACTTAAGGAAAATAAAGTTGACTAACTGAAAATCAAGTCAACTTTATTAAACCACCTTTCTACTTGACCTAAGGCTTAATTCGACTTTCTAAAGTCGAATTAAGCCAGTGTAGCCCTGGGGTAGCCCTAAGTCGACTTAGGGCTACCCCAGGACTACACCAATGCCCTCCCTGCCGGGGGGGGGGCACAGGGGGAGCCTGGCATGCCCCCCAAAGGGCAGGGCATGTGGGCACAGTGTGACACTGTCTGGATTTAGGGAAGCATTTATGATATTATTTTCTATGGATAGCTCATAAATGCTATAATCCATAGGAACTATGTCATGTTTGGTATCAATAGAAAGGTAGTAATTTGCTGGAAATGATTATATAGTTTATGTCTAGGAATCCTATTTGGATTAGAAGTTAAGAATTTGATGTTATATCCATACTTTAACTTGTGTCATTCTGAAGGAATGTCTTAGATGGGAGGGTGTGAACAACCATTGTCTCCTTAATGTTTAGGAATTTTCCAGGTGATCTGGTCCCAGGGAGTAAACTGAGGAGCCATTAAGGATACAATGGTTGTATTCTTTATGTCCTCATCAGGATACTCCCTGGGACCATTCTACCTGGAAAATTCCTAAACATTAAGGAGACAATGGTTGTTCACACCCTCCCATCTAAGACATTCCTTCAGAATGAAACAAGTTAAAGTATAGATATAACATCAAATTCTTAACTTCTAATCAAAATAGAATTCCTAGACATAAACTATATAATCATTCCCAGCAAATTACTACCTTTCTACTGATACCAAACATGACATAGTTCCTATGGATTATAGCATTTATGAGCTATCCATAGAAAATAATATCATAAATGCTTCCCTAAATCCAGACAGTGTCACACACAGAGCTCTTCCCTGCCAGGCTCCCTGTCCCCCTTTGCCCCATTGTACACAGGGGGTGCTCCCCCCTGCCACCGTGGACCTGCCCAAGGTCCCCATAGCCCCACAAAGTCGACCTAGAGCATCCAGTGTGGATGCTCTAGGTCGACTTTGTAAATTCCCCTTTAAGTTGACTTTAATTTTAAGTGTGGACACACTAAGTTGACTTAACTAAGTTGACTTTAAGTCGACTTAGTTAAGTCCACTTAGTTAAAGTCGACTTAAAAGTGCAAGTGTAGACATAGCCTAGGTAACCCATTCCAATGCTTCACCACCCTCCTAGTGAGAAAGTTTTTCCTAATATCCAACCTCGACCTCCCCAGCTGTAATTTGAAACCATTGCTCCTTGTTCTGTCATCTGTTATCACCGAGAACAGTGTAGCTCCCTCCTCTTTGGAGCACCCCTTCAAGTAGCTGAAGGTTGCTATCAAATCCCCCCTCAGTCTTCTCTTCTGCAGACTAAATAAACCTTGTTCCTTCTGTTCCAAAAATCTGTCAGCTGAAATTTAGCTAGCTGATCAATCGACTTAGTTTAGGTGCGACCCTGTCATCAGCGTCTGTCAACTGTGACTAGCTTGACTAGGGAAAGGATCCACTCAGGGACTCTTTTTCTGATGAACGAAGAACACCGGTTTATTATTAGGGAAGGAACAAACCCAGGTAAGGAAAATAACCAACAAGAACCCCTATCTCACTGTGTATCCCACCCGCCAACCAAGACAGGCCTCTTATTCACAGCCTTTCTTCACCCAGCAGGGCGTCGGTATCCTGATCGTCTACTTGGCTGAGGGGAGGTCAATCTTTGTTCCGGGTCTCAGGCAAAACAGTTCACTCGTCTGCTTCTAGGTCCAGCTCCGCAGTCCTCCTGACTTGGGCCATCTGCTTCTCGTCCTGGTCCCAGAGTCTTGGTCCGCTGACCGCACACAGCAACGTTACAGGGCTGCCTCTCTGATGGACAGCAGCCCTCCCCTCATACACAAGTTGTTTTATCAAGGATGCTGACCAATCCCAGCCCAGCGTTTTCTCTGATGGACAGCAGCCCTCCCCTCACACACAAGCTGTTTTATCAAGTATGCTGACCAATCCCAGCCCAGCGTTTTCTCTGTTGGACAGCAGCCCTCCCCTCACACACAAGTTGTTTTATCAAGTATGCTGACCAATCCCAGCCCAGCGTTTTCTCTGATGGACAGCAGCCCTCCCCTCACACACAAGTTGTTTTATCAAGTATGCTGACCAATCCCAGCCCAGCGTTTTCTCTGATGGACAGCAGCCCTCCCCTCACACACAAGTTGTTTTATCAAGTATGCTGACCAATTCCAGCCCAGCGTTTTCCCGCCACAGAGCTTGGGGCTGCACGCTGCACTCAAGCCTCTGCGCACAGTCCCTGTCTCTGGGCAGATTGTCTGCCTTTGGGCAGGCTGCAAAGTACATTGGCACCCTGCCAGCTCTAGGGCCTGTCCATTCTTTGTGGTCCCCAAACGTGTCTTTTTAACTTTTTCTTTTCCCCAACACTTCAGTCTCTCCTTGTAAATCATGTGCCCCAATAATCCCTAAACGCCACAGATATGGGCCAGGTCCCCATTCCACAAGGAACTGTACAAACAAAGAACAAAGAGATGACAATCCAAGTGTAGGACAAGATCTTTTTATATAATCATCACTTATATGATTAGCTGTTGGAAGTCTAAGCATGCATTTACACTGCAGCTGGAGGGGTGATTTCCAGCTCAGGCACACGTAGTTGGGTTAGCTTTAATTGAGCTAGAATGATAAGCACAGACAAGCTGTGTGGGTGCATCTACACTGGAAACTTAGGTTGATTTAAGGAGGTTTCAGTCGACCTAAACAAAGCCATGTCCACACTGGGCTTTTCTTAAGTTGACTTAATAACACCTAGTTTTAGGTCTACTTAAGCCTTAAATTGACTTCTCCTTAAATTGACTTAAAGCCAGTGTGGACGGAGATTAGCACCTAAATCGACCTTATTAAGTCAATTTAAAGCATTAAGTCAACTTAATAAGGTCGACAAGGGGCTATGTCTACACTAGAAAAGTTGAATTGACTTTGTTAAATCGATTTAATCCCATCCAAGATCCTAGGTAGGCACTCAAAGTAGTAGCCCATCTCACCACCCATGCCACTGTCACTATATTACTCTAGCTTGCAAATGATATCAAAGCCAGTTCATTTACGGAATAGCCTTCCAAGGGGAGTTGTGGGGGCAAAAACCATAACTGCTTTCAAAACTGAGCTTGATACATTTATGGAGGGGATGGTATGATTAGCCTATTTTGGAAATTGACTGATATTTGGCTACGTGTGGTGAATATACAAGTGGCCTCAGAGGGGAGAGTACATGGGGTGGGTTCTGAGTTATTACAGAGAATTGTTTCTTGGGTAACTGGCTGTTGAGACCTGCCCATGTGCTCAGGGTTTAACTGATCGCCATATTTGGGGTAGGGAAGGAATTTTCCCCCAGGGCTGATTGGCCTGGGCTCTGGGGATTATTCACCTTCCTCTGTAGCACAGGGCAAGGCTCACCTACCGGTGAATTCTCTGTATTTTAAAGTCCTTAAATCCTGATTTAAGGAGGTAAATAACTCAGTCATAGGCTGGTGGCCTATTGCTGGAGTGGGTGGATGAGGTCTTGAGGCCTGCATTTTGCAGGAGGTCAGACTAGATGATCGTACTGTTCCCTTCTGACCTTAAAGTCTATGGCTATGTCTACACTGGCAAGTTAGTTCGAATTAAGGAAGCTTAATTCTACACTACACTAGGCTTTAGTTAGTTCGAATTAAGGGCTTCCTTAATTCGAACTAATAAATTCGAATAGGGTATTCGAACTAAAGGGTTAATTCAAACTAACTAGTTCAAATTAGCCAATGTGGCCATGTTAATTTGAACTAATTTCTTAGTTCGAATTAACTGGCCATTGAAAGGAATGGGGATCGCTAATTCGAACTAAGCAAGTGCTTGCTTAGTTCGAACTAACATTCCAGTGTGGCCATGCTAGTTCGAATTAAGTTAATTCGAACTAACTAAAATTAGTTCGAATTAATTAGTTTGAACTAACTAATTCAAACTAATTTTAGTAAGTGTAGACATAGCCTATGATTCTATGAGACTTAGCCAGTAAAGTCGACTTTAAACGAGGTTTTATAAAGTTGACTTTAAATTTCCTTAAGTCGACTTAAACAACAGCTTAAGTCAATTTAAGGAAATTGTAGTGTAGATGAAGATTAAATTAAGTTGATTTAAGCAATCTTAAATTGACCTAATTTGTAAGTGTAGACACACCCTCTATGTTGTTCTGGCCATTTGCACAACCATATAGGCTACTAGCCACGGATGTAGGTACAGTGAAATATAAATAGATCTGCAGGCGTATTTTATGGATGATAGTCAGAGGTAAGGATGGATGGATAACTGATTTCTTAATTCTGAGAAATAAAAACTAGAAGTTCAGTTTGGGTGGAACTGAATCTGAAAATGATGAACATTTGTCAAATTGAAAGAGTCAAGAAAAAGTCTGTTTCAGAATAGACAAAACTTTTTGTTTCTGGGGCTTTTTAAAGGCTACTATAAAAAAAGGGGAAGGTGGCAATGGTGCCCCCATTATACATTTTATCCCACTGGTTACTTTTCTCCTGTTAGATGTGTGAGACACAGGTTTGAATCCTTGCTTGAAATAGCATCTCAGCCACCAGCCTATAAAGGCCATTCTGGGGTAGGTATCTTTATTTTTTTGTTGAAACTGTTCCATTTTGTATAAAATCTTTGAATAATCATTGGGCCTGAGAGTGGATGAGAAATCAAAATATGTATAGGTTACATGGTGAAAATACATTGTGTTAGAAAATGTGCTAACCACCACTTAGTACTGCATGAAGACAAGGGCTGCCATGATTAACAATGTGTCACTAGGTACAGGGCTGGAGGCTCAATATAAGTGTAAGCACAACTGTCCTTGTCTGTACAGTTTGCATTAAACTTGAGACTTCTAATGATGGCTACTTGTTATGTCTCCCACCTCTTATCCATAGATCTCAGAAAATGTTACAAAGGAAGGCAATGACATTATCCCCTTTTTACAGATGGGGAAACTGAGGTACAGAGGAGTGATATGACTTCCCTGAACCCGTTTCAATGAAATTGCTAAGAACAAACTTGCACCAGTCCCAGGGAGATGGATTAGATGACCTAATTGTTGTTTTCTAGAAATAATTTCCATGAACTGTTGATGTTGTAAAGACACCTGAGAAGCCCAGGGGCCAGCCTGGATAATTCAGGTAGTCTTTCCTAGCTCAACATCATTTTATTGGCAGGGGATTAGAAGCATGAAATAGCTCCAAACTCCTTTTGATGTTACTGTGATCTGGTGGCTCTGCCCTGAGAGCTATAGCTTTTCAGTTTATTCTTGATATGCTGGGGAATATCCCTATCGCTCGCCACCTGTTTCAGTATTTACTCATTTAGGCAGACTCTGGACAGCATCATCTGGGGGAGCCACTCAGCATCATGTCCCTGACAGATGTTCCCCTGTGCCAGTTTTTGTCTCCCTTGTTTGTGTGGCCACCCCTCCCAGGCTGCTGATGGGAATGGCTTTTTACAGCTTCTTTGGTGCCATGGCCCTGCCTAGGGAGGAGGCCCCTTAACTATTGTTCCAGCCTTGGCTTGGCGTAGGGTGGACAATGCCCAGGAGTGCAAGACCAAAGTGGCTTGTTTTTCACAAAGGGCATGAGTCACACACCAACACCTGTGACTATGAGTCACATACCTGCAGCCCAAGACTCTGCCCGGACTTGTCCTACAGTTTTCCCTGCCCTCTCTCCACCCCTGTAATTCAGGGAGCCTATCAGAATTACTGGCGGGAACTGTTTGAATTTGTCTATAAAATTTGTCTTTTTGGGGCCAGATCCCAGAATAGGTTCCTGCACTGCCTCCTGGCCTGATCAACCCGGGATCTTTGGGGGACCCTTTCTCCGCTCCTAGCTAATTTTTAATTGAGCGTATCCCCGTTTTAAACTCCCCTCCCACGAACAATGAATTTTCTCCTGGAGATCTCCTGAATTATGAACTACGAGCTGAACCGAGTCCTCTCTGCACTCTTCAATGCTGTTACTGCTTCTGCTTCTGTCCTTGCTGCTCTCCTGGGGATTGGTAAGATTCCCTCCTCTCAGATTCTCTCTGCCTTAGGTCATTGGGATCACTTTCCCCAGCGGGCAAGTTCTAAATTTACCTCGGGGTCTGTACCGGAGACCCCTTCCTGCTCCTCAGTTCCTTTCCACCGCGGTAGCATAAGCCGTGCCGCTGCTGAGCCGACTGCCTCTATGGGCCCTGCCCGGAGCTCCCTGCTCCCAGCTGTTCCAACCTCACACAGTGTTAAGGTTTATTATTGTAAGTTTGTTGCTGCTGAATTGCTGCTGATTAGTTGTGTTAAGTTTTACCAGTGTAAGTTTTACCATTGATTTTGTCAGTTTTTTCTCCTTAGTTTTATCTTTGTTAGATTAAGTTTTACTATTGTGCCCCGTTATAGCTCTGTTAAGATTCTTTCCGTGCCTTTCCTGAGCCCTCTGCTGCCTGGCCATTGCCTTCCCCGTCTCCACGCGCTTTCCCCCGGCTTTCCCGAACCCGCTCTCCTCTCCCTTTGCTCCCCCCGCCACTTTTCCCCG
This sequence comes from Pelusios castaneus, assembly GCA_007922175.1. NCBI lineage: Eukaryota > Metazoa > Chordata > Testudines > Pelomedusidae > Pelusios > Pelusios castaneus. The sequence goes on from ML685829.1 coordinate 1,314,086, forward strand.
ACTTTCCCGAACCGGCTCTCTGTTGCTCCTCCATTGCTCCCTCCGCCGCTTTTCCCCGACTTTCCCGAACCCTCTCTCCTCTCCGTTGCTCTCCTCTTCATTTGCTCCCTCCGCCGCTTTCCCCAACTTCCCCGAACCCGCTCTCCCTTCGCCGCTTTTCCCCAACTTTCCAGAACCCACTCTCCTCTCTGTTGCCTCCTCGCCGCTTTCCCCGACTTCCCTGAACCCGCTCTCCCTCCGCCGCTTTTCCCCGACTTCCCTGAACTTCCCCGACTTCCCCGAACTCGCTCTCCTCTCCGTTGCTGCCCTCTGCCGCTTTTCCCCGACTTCCCCAAACCCGCTCTCCATTGCTGCCCTCCGCCGCTTTTCCCCGACTTTCCCAGGTCCATTCCCTCGCTGCCTTTTCCCTCTGCTGCTTGCCCTGAACTTCCCAAACCCTCTTTCCATTCCTTTGCCGCCGCCCGGAACCCCTGTCTGGTCTTCTCCTCAAGCCCCCTGACCCCTTGTGTTTTGCTGCCTAGATCCACCCTAGACCTCCCCTTTACCTCCATTCCCTTGCCCAGTTTCCCCAGGCGCTCCCTCCACGTGTTACCCTGCCCCCACCTTCTGAGTGTGCTTCCCTGGTCTGTTCCCCTGCTCACCTCCGCTCCAAGCACGCTCAAGCCCGTCTTCGGTGCCTCCACACCTGGCCTGCAGACTGACTACTTAAAGTCTCCCCCTGCAGGGCTTCAAGGCTTACTGCAGCCTCTGCTGCTGTGTTTTTCCTTATCCCTCTGCTACTGCCTGCCCATACTCCCCGGTCATTTCCCCTAACCTTATTTTTACTGACTGTCTCTCATTGGTACAGTTGCTTTGTATATCTTTATTGTATTGGTTTATACTTGTAAAAAACCCCATTGGTTTACATTGATTTACATTGGTTCACATTAATTTACATTGGTGCATCATAACATTTACAACTATATTATCCCATCGTGACACTACACTGTTTAATAGGGAGACCCATCTCCCGGTATCCTCTATATACCTCACTGCCCCATTCCATTTACCCTTGTTCACCCCCAATAAAGCACCTATTAACTTGAACCTCACTAGTGTGTGTGTGTGTGGCAGCAGCTCCCCAAGATCCTCTACCTGCTGGCAGGGACACATCACAGCAGGTATCAACATAATTATCCCTTCACATCTACAACTAGATAACGGCACAATTTCCTTCCAATGTACATATCAAATTACTGAGGAGAGATCTTTAACTCAAACTAATATATTCTGAAGCAACGTTTTTCATACTTCAGCTCTATATTCTCTTTCATTCTTAATGATGGAAATATTTTTTCATTGATTTGTATGGGTACAGTGAAATCACCATTTACCTTCCCTTGCCAATAAAAATCCAGTCGTTCCCAGTGTAATTGTTATCGATGGGAAAAGTTTTAATGAGATTTTCTGAGGTCACTGAAATCAACATTTACCAACATAGTGGAAAAACAGATAAAATCTTTCCAAATCTAATTATAATTGGTGAATACGACTATGAATCTGTCATGGAGATCATGGATTCTGTGAGTTTACGAGACCTCCATGACTTCCATTACTGAGTCCCTGTTGGCAGGGTTCCAGCTTCCACTTCATCCCCAGAGGGTGGGATCCCAGCAGCTCTGCCACCCCACTGCCCAGGGCCAAAGCCAAAACCTGAGCCCTCTCCCTGTAATTTAGCTTCCTTGGGCTCCCTCCAGCCCAGTGGTTCCACATTATGAAAGGGAAGACACCAAACAATGCATCTACACTGAGAGTTCAGGAACCCTGAGCAGAGTCCCAATCTGGCCGTGAATCTTTGTGTTCCTGGTCATCTTCAGAGCATTAGGGAGCTCAGAAATACAACTTTTCCTATGGACTATGAAGGCACAGGCAGACACAAAAAGTCAAATCCAATGAATCCCCTTCTCTGTTTTTTATTTTATTTTTCCCAGTGGGACATTGCACAGAATTCAATCTTTTTCTGAGGAAAATTTAAATTTTAACAACTGCCCAGTGTCTGACAGGAAAAGGGTTTGTTTGAAATCTTTCTACCAGTCCTAATATTTTTTTCATTTTGCTGGCCATGATATTTCACTGAATACAATCATATCCTGAGGCACTAAATTCTCTCAGGGTATGTCTACAGTGGCAAGTTAGGTTCACTTAAGGATGCTTAATTCGACCTAAACAAAGCCACATCCACACTGGCTTTCATTAAGTCGACTTAATAACTACCGCTCTTTGGTTAACTTAATGCCTAAGTCGATTCATTAAGTTGATGTAAACCTGGTATGGACGTCCTAAGTCGACTTAATTCCCTAAGTTGACCTAGGGCTGGTGTGACTTCCTTCTGCCAGGGAGCCACATGACGCTCCCTTGTCCCTGAGGGGAGCCGCGGCTCCCTTCTTGCCTGGCTCCCCAGCAAGAAGGGAGCCGTGGCTCCTGGAAAGAAGGGGAGTCCCAGCTCCCTTCTCCCTTAAATTTCTAATGTAGATTCTCAAAATCGACTTAACAAGGTCGACTTTAAGTCGACATCAGTAAACCTTGTTAAGTCGACTTAAGAGAGTTGACTTAGCTTTTCAAGTGTAGACATACCCTCACACACACTGGGATAGCAATTTTTACTACCCTATCCATGTGTACAACTCACTAATAAGCTGCCCGGGGGTTGAAGAAGAGAACAAAAGCAGATGATAAAAGGCCCCTGATGTCTGAAGGCAGGCCAGCATTTCCGCTAAGAGAAGCCCACAGATTGTTCCTGAAGCACTCAGACTACTAGTGAAGATGGTGCTAGGTGTGACTGTGACTCTATCTTCTCATTTTATCCTCCTTACATTTCTCCAATGGCCCCTAAGGAACTCCACTGGAACAGAAAGACTCCCTAGAGGGCACACTGGAAGTGCATGTAGCCCTACATTGCTTTCCTTCACAGCCTGCCTCTTAGGTGCAAGACTGAAGCCCAGGAAGGGGTATACTGGAATAGAGCAGAGACATGTTGGCTTTGCCTCCTAGCCATTCTGGGCTGCAGAAAGGCCATAGACAACCGTGCAAGGCTGATATTACTTAGATGAGCCCAGTGGCCTGCACCGAGGTTCCTTGGGGCCCATACAGGTCCTAAGCCAAGTAAGAATTCACGAAGACCAGAGTTCTCACAAAGTTACTTTTGTCAACCCCAGTCCTGAGTGCTTCTCCTGTCCTCAGTCTCCAGAAAGCGAAGCTCAGAATCTGGGTCCGTCTTTTCTATTTGCAGATGAGAAAGAAATGAAAAAAATATTTTTCTTTCTTCTGACAATACCAATACCAATAGATGTGAATGTAATGTATTAGCGGAATTGTCATTCTCATCCCTGGGTAACACTCTGAGCCAATAGAATAATTAACATGATAATACAAGAGATTATATCTGATGCCCAGACAACTCCAGTGTAATTTGTAGGAAAGGAGACAAGGCACACAGATACCACAGTTATAGGCAGCAATGTAAAGCCCTCAGGTAGATAGATACAATAATGAAAAATTGCTTTGTGACACTCATTTCAACTCACCATGTTAAAAATGTACAGTGACTAAGTAGGGAGAACAACTGGAGAAACTCAAATATGATGTATGCTTCATACACATATAGAGTACTTGTCCAATAATTGAAGAGTGTCAGGATATAATTTGCAACCACATTTTCCCAGTTGTTGATTTTTGACTGTTCATTGGTTCTTTGGTATGTACTCCGGTGTCTTCCCCATGGAAATGATCACCCACAGAGACATGAAAAATTATTTTTTCTGTTGCTTGAAGTTGCTATAGACTACTGGGAGTCTCTCACTGAAAGAACAGCAATATTAGAGGTCAGGTTAAAAATAAAAGGAGGTTTTAGCTGTTGCAAAATGCCTATCAGGTATGTAGCTAGCAAAATAAAAGAGGACAAAGAGATTTGTTTATTTGATTACCACTGACGCAAGACTTAGGGTAGTCTACACAGTCTCATTAAATTGCTGCTGCCATTTTTTCACTTTGTCAGAGGGCTAGCCTACGCTGCTGCGCTAAGTCGATATGACATATGCTAGCTACGTAAATTAATTAGCATATCTCTTGTTGATACATCATGAGGACACTGTGGACTACATTGGGGAGAAAGAGCATCTCTCGATGATATTGCCTTGTGCCTCTTGAGGAGATGGATTAATGGTGTCAACGGGAGAGCGCTCTACTATTGACTGAAGAGGTTGATAAATCAATACCGCTACATTGATAGCGTAAATCCAGTGGGACAGTATAGACTTGCCCTGAGACACACTCATTTAGGAATATAGGAATATAGTACACAGGACAGAAAGGGACTTAATGCGTTATTAAGTCCAGTCTTCTTCAACTGCATGCAATTTTTTCATTGAATCCGATTAATAAATTTACTGAGATGTATAGGTTGTTTGTCACTACTACTCCTATATGAGAGCTGTACCAAAGCATCTGTCCTCCAATGATGGGAAACTTTCTTCTAATTGTCAACCAAAATTTATTCATGGTCAGTATATGCCCATTAGTTCTTGTGCCAGCATTCTCTCTTGTTTTAAATGGCTCTTCTCTCTCCCTGGGGCTTACTCCCACATCTATTTATAGAGACAGTTTTCAAAGGGGTGTCTGTGTAGAGCAAAAACAATGAGAGGCCTGGGGCACCTTAAAGACTAACATATTTCTTTGGGCATAAGCTTTCATGGGCTCCAACCCACTTCGTCAGTGAGTTCGGACCAATGTATGCTTATGCCCAAAGAAATATGTTAGTCTTTAAGGTGCCACAGGACTCTCGTTGTTTTTATTTATAGAGAGAAATCCTATTCTCCCTCAGTATTCATTTTGCAATTTAAAAAAAGCCAAGCTCTTTTAGTCTCCTGTCCTAAGATCTCTATTTCCCTGAAGATCTTAATAGCCCTTCCCTACATGTGTTCCTTTCTGAATTCCAGACATTTGTTCCTTATTTGTTTAGACTCTAATCTGTACAGGAAATTTTTTTTTTTTTTTTTTTTTTGGTCTCTGCCTGTAGTTATTACAGTGGAATTTCAGTTCTGACTGAGCCTGCATATGCCACATCCTTCTCATTGGAAAGTCTTTTAATTTGAATACAACAAAACCACATGAAATCAGACAGGCTGAGTGGGTCCCATCTAGCTGTGTTACTAAGTATCAACACACCTCCTGCATCTAGCTCCCAATATGCTGCTGCCCTGATTGGTTGCAGGCAGCTTAAAAAGCACAGAACCCCATGAAGTGCACCTAAAGGGTTTACAAACTGTTAAAAGGGACACTTGACTGACATTATCTGGGATTCTCCAGATTTACATTGGTGCAAGTGAGAGCAGAATTGGTCTCATTACACTGATGTTCTCATATATTCATGCTATTAACTACATAGCAGGGGCAACTTACCTCTTGGCTGTGTACCTGAAATAAGATTTCCTAGCCTCTTGCCTATTTTCTAATGTAAATAAATGAGCTCTGTCAAACTTTCCTTTCTGCAGACCAGCAAATGCGGATGGGATGGCTAAAACCAGCAATTTGTCAACTTCGGGGGGGCGTTTGTCGAACACATTGCTACTCCGCCGAGTATCCTGTTGCGTGGTGTTCCACTGGGATGAATTGCTGCAAAAGGATGTAAAGAAGCCACAGTCTGAGAGCTGAAGCAATCTGGGATCCAGAAATATTTTGCAGTATCCACAGATTTGTAATTCCTGGTTAAATATTAATCCTTTGCATTGATGACAGTGTGTTTGGTGTTATTATTTACCTGATAATCTCTAGACAACCCAGTCATACCTAGGGTGCCTTTCCGCTAGCCTCTGTCCAAATAGCAAACATAAAGTAATTCCTTGCCACACACACACACAAAAAAGGACAATATAGGCCGTTCTGGGATAGATACCGGTATCTCCTCTGTTGAAGCCGTTCCATTTTGTATAAAATATTTGAATAGTCAGTGGGCCTAAGGGAAAATGAGAAATCAAATGGCTTTCTAGTTTGGTGGGTAGGGAACTTACCTAGGAGCTCCAGATTTCTTGCTCCAATGAATACGGAGTTATTTTTCCACACTGATTCAAACTGCATAACAATTCTCATGGCCCCACAACTAAGGTATTTACTTCCTCTCAGTTCTGTACAATTATAAGCTGTATACAAGTTATAACGTCTGTCCCAAATAATATAGTAAAAAAATGCCCGCTCACAATATATTGCTAGTTCCCATTATTATGGAGATAAGTGACATCTAAAGTCATTTATGCAAACCCACAAACTGGATGGTACCTAGATGCGAATCATGTCTAGTTTGGGTTTTGAAAAACCACAACATGACTGGGAAGGCTTACATGACACATGGTCACTTGCTGACTGACCCGTCAGTTGCAATGGACACAAAATAGAAAGTGGTGGAGGAGGAAATGTGTGGAGAAGAGGTGGTAAGAGGATGGCCCATGCTGGCTTTCCCCCAGCTGCTTCTCTAGTAGGTAATTAGGGTCTGAGTGGGCCATCGCTCAGAGCAAGTTTGCACCAGCAATGCAGTATGAAGGTCCTGCAATGTGACTGTGGGTTCTTGCAAGCAGATTCACTGATGTGGTGTGAGTCGCTGCCAAGCCTAGAGTCAGCAAAGCCACCTCTTTACCACCGGCTGTACAAGCCCTGGGCACAGAAGACATATAGCAATGGAGGGGGCTAGAGGGTTCCCTGGACAGGGTAGGCAGAATTGGTATAGTCCTAGGGTATGTCTACATAAGGATGCTTCAGTCGACCTAAATTACTCCAGGTCCACACCGGCCTTTCATTAAGTCAACATAAGGGCGTCCTTAAGTCGACTTAGTAACTACTGGTCGTTAGGTCAACGTAACACTTAAGTCGACCTGTTAAGTTCACCTAAAGCCAGTGTGGATGCCCTAGGTCGACTTAATTTCCTACATTGACCTAGGGCTGGGGAGAAAGGAGCTGTGGCTCCTGGGGAGAAAGGCAGGGCTGTCCCATGGGGGCAGCCCAGCACAGGGCCAATTGGCCAAAGCAGGGCCCCCACCCCCCATGCTGGAGGGGAGTATGGAGGGCTGACCGGCCCGCTTTGCCCCCAGGGAGCCGGCCCTGGGCCAGAAGGCCAAGGCTGTTGGAGCAGTGAGCTGGCTCCCACCCCGGCCCTGGAGGTCGAGGCCACCTATTGGGGGGGGCGAGCCGGCTCCAGCCCTGGCCCCGGGCTGGGAGGCTGAGGCCACCTGTGGGGGGGGAGCTGGCTGTGTGGGGCAGGCCGGCCCAGAGGCCGGGCCCCATGTGCTCCATCCTGGGCCTGCCTGCTCCACCCTAGGGGCAGGGAGGGCTGGCCCAGGGCCGGTCATAGCCCTCCCGGCCTGCCCCACTGCCTTTAGCTCGCTGCCAAAGGCAGCGGGGCGGCTGTGGGAGGAGGGGCTGGGCGAGCACAGGCCCCGCACTGCCCCACTGGGAGCGGGACAGCATGGGGCCCACATAACCGCGGGGCCTGGGGCAATTGCCCCGTTGGTGTCCCCCCAGAGACAGCCCTGGAGAAAGGAGCTAATGGGACTTCCTGGCAGCTCCCGTCGAGAAGGGAGGTGCAGGCCCCTTCTGCCAGGAAGCCACGGGTCCCAGCGAGAAGGGAGCTGCAGGTCCCTGCTGCCAGGAAGCCACAGTTCCCTTCTGCCGGGAAGCCATGGGTCCCGATGAGAAGGGAGCCATGAGTCACTTCTGCCAGGAACTGCAGCTTCCTTCTCAGCAGGGAGCTGTGGCTCCTTTCTCAGCGGAGACCTGCGGCTCTCTGCTCTGTCTACACTAGAAAACTTGTCGACTCGTTAAGTCAACTTAACTTTTCAAGTGTAGACATACCCTACAAGTGCCATCGGACTCCTTGTTTGTTTTCCATTTATACAGTTTCATGAGGAAGATTGGAGAGTATTTTAGTGTGAGCATATTGAAGATGTAGCTCAGGAGAGCACAAAACTCCTCCTGACCCTCTTTGATCTTTCAACTTCAGACACTTTGCTTCCTTCTGCTCGGGACTTCCCACGTCCTGGGCAGAAGGGAATCCTTAATAAGGCTAACTTTAATTCAACTTAAAGTCAATCTTATTAAGGCGAAATGTGTAACAAACTGAGTAATCCAGAGCAGTATATTTACTCTATGATTACCTCTCTTCTGCTTAAACAATGGAGTATAACTGGCTTGATTTAATTAGCTCAGTTGGGACTCATGTGATTATGATTATGGTTGGAACCAGTTATGGATAATCATTTATTACTCATCTAATTAGCCCAAGCACAAGATATCCAGTGGAGCCCAGAAAAGCACATAACGTCTGATTCTGAATAACTACATGACCTCTTGGGATTGATACTTGGGTTTTGGTTAAAGCTTGGGGAACCACAAACACTTTTATGTTTTCTTTAACAGTAGGACCCCTGGAGTCCTAGAGGGAATCCTGCCCAGATGTGAAGGGTTGTTCTACAGAAGAAAAGTAAGAAACCACCTTTGCCACCTCTTAGCCCTCCATGAAGTTAAGGGCTGTGATGTCTAAAAATGTGATGGGAAGTCAAAGACCATTGGCAAATAAGAGTCCAAATACAAAAGATCCTGTCCATACTTTATCTCTTATTAGGTCAAATGACATCTAGCTGTTATGTCTAGCAGCTGTTATCAGTAGATCCTAAGCCCTTTTCAAAGGAGGTCAGTACTATTATTCCCATTTTACAGATGGAGAAGTTGAGGGAGTGATTGGTGATGTAATTTGCCTAAAATCACCTAATTGGTCAGTGACAGGCATAGACTGCAGGTCTCCTATGGTGTAATCCAGAGCTCTAGCATTTCCCACGCCTCCCCACCTCTCCCTTCCTACAATAACACCGCTTCTGCAATGCCTTTTCCCAGTAAAGACTGGTTTCTCCAGGGCTGGCCCCCAAAGAGGTCAAGGTAAGAGCTATGTGAAAGAGCTGGGAGCACAACAGGGGGACAGGGTTCTCTGAAAAGGAGCTGATCTGTGGAGAAAAGCTGGAGGCAATGATATTTTACTGATGCACGGAAATTGAAAAGCAGCTGTGATTTTCTTTTTCCCTTGCCAGCTGAGGATCCCATGTGGTTACCTCAGTTAAAACCAGAGCTGCAAATATATTCAGGTTCTGATAGATCTTAAATACCCAGGCTGATAAGTTAGTCACCCTTGAAGAAAAAAAACACACACACAAAGTGATATTAATGCTTTGTTTATAATTATGTGATCATGATTTCAGAATTGCTTGATGTTAATTTATATGGACACATTTTGTCTGGATGCTCCGATACCCTTGTCTGAAGTTCTTCAATTTCCACTCAGTTGATTCTTTGCTTTTATCCTGAACAACAAAGTACGTCTGAAGAACATAGTCCTAAGATCCTTTTACCTCTACCGCACCAACTCCGTTTGCAAACACCACCTGCAAAGTGGCACCGTCTTGGGCTGGCCTGAGCATCGGGATCTGCACAAAGAAAAAGAGCTTCTGTGATTTTTGTATTCACTAATTCAAGATATGGAGATTTCAGAAGAAGAGAGACAGACCATTTGTGCATTGTTGAGCACCACTAAGTCAGCCCTCTACAGTCTGAAACCAGTGTCCTCATCGTAAAATTATCATTAATAATTATAAGCCCAGACAGCTGCTATTAGTAACACAGTGGAGATGGAGAAACTATTAAACAAACAAATCAATTATTTTCTTGTGTTAACACATAGGAAATAACTACTGCCTCCTTTCAGTGAAACTCTTCCCCTGCTCCTGTGCACTTTTCCATAAAGAGAAGCGTTCTACTTTGCTGTGTTACAGCAGAGTCAAGATATGATGTATAGGTTCCCTACATATTTTATACCCTCTCCTTAGAGTTGGTCAAAACAAAATTCAAGCTATTATTAGACCTATGTGTAAGGGACGAGGCCACTTGCAAAATCTGGATGAATATTTGGGGTCAGATTTGGGACATCCTCAGTATTCACATGGGTTCAGAGGGTTTGTGGTGTTCACCTTCAGTACTTCTAATGCATACTCTAAAACATTCCACAATACCATCAATGGCTATGTCTACACTTGCTAAAAACTAATTTTAGTTAGTTCGAACTAAGTTAGTTTGAATTAGTGATCCCCATTCAATTCAATGGACGGTTAGTTCGAACTAAGAAATTAGTTCGAACTAACATGGCCACATTGGTTAATTCGAACTAGTTAGTTCGAATTAACCCCTTAGTTCGAATACCCTATTCGAACTAACTAAAGCCTAATTTAGCCATGGCTTTAATTAGTTCGAATTAAGCCTCCTTAATTCGAACTAACTTGCCAGCATAGACATAGCTAATGACTTTAAAATGTGCCCCTCACCCTGTTTTAAGTTAATGGGGCTCTGTCTCCAGAATGCCTGTCCCAAAAGAGGGGCAGAAAGGATGGCAACAACAGAGGTAGAGAACAGTGGCCTGTGAGCTGATGGGCAATGAAACACTGAATTTAAACATAACAAATGATTTCCCAGAGGATCTCAGAGTGAGATTGTCAGTGATCACTACCCACAATTCAGTCTGTTTATTCAAGTGAATTCAGGGTGAATTAAAAAGCCACCCACGCTCCATGTGCTGAGCTCTTTTGAAAATCACATCACTTATTGAATTTCCCAAAGCACACCAGACCTGTGGGGAATATAAGGCACACTTTGTTGTGGGTTAAATTCTCCCTTCCCACCGCTCCTCCACAAACACGTATCTACAAGAGTGTCAGCAGAGAACATGGAGATTGTTATTTCATGTAATCTGAAATTATATTAACAAACATGTTGCTGCATCTTACCTTCAGCAGCCTCAGCATCTTCCATTCCAATCCCATCATCCGCCACAGCATCTAGGGCTTCTGGCTCGTCTTGTGGCACATCCTTAGATAGTGGTTCGGGGTTGGCCTGGACGTGAGAAACCAAGTAGGCAATAGCACAGAGGAGATAAAGAGTCTTCATGGCTGAATTTGGCCGGGATCGCAGAGAACAGGCGAGGAGGGGCAGTCAGACTGGGACTCCTCTGTAGAATTAGGAAGGGGAGACCCTGCATTTATACAGTTTCCTCAGGAGGAAAGAAGGGGGCATTCGTGTGGAGATCTTTAGGGTGTGGCTCAGGAGATAACATATTTGTGCCTAACTCCCTTTGATGTTGCTTTGATCTGTTCAATATGTCCGTTAACTTATCCTTTCTCTTTACTGTCATTTGCTAGAGATAAGCCCTCCTGCTCCCCAGCTGTGTGACTGTTAGTTGGCTGCTGTGCAGTTGTCACACCTGAAGGATCCATTGTCTCCATCTAACAAGATTGCATCACGTTTATTTCATAATAAACACACCTAGGGAGCTGGTCCTAACTCAGTCTCAGTCTGTAACCTTTGGCCATTGGTTACAATACAGCACAAAAAAGCAACACAGCCCTGTCAACAAACAACCTGTTCCTTGTGATACCCCAGCCTCAATCCCCCCAACACTGCTCGAAGACATCCCAGTGTGGCTCTCTATATCCTCCCCAAATGCCTGCTGAGGAAGTTCAGCTTGACAGCATGCCCAGACGAGGCGCAGATCCAGGCTGTTGCAGATGGAGGGTGGGTGGTATAGTCCAAAGCTGAGGGGTGCCTGCTGGGAAAGCCCTGGTAACATTTCACTCCCGATCGCATGGAGGAAGCTGCAGCTGGAGTATCCATGCTGAGTGCAGCAGCAATAGCATGCGGAGAGGGGAGGTCTGTCAGGTCAGATCATTGCAGGCAGTGCTGAGATTTATATCCTGGAATCAACACCTTCAGCCCAACCAGAATGCCAGCTGGAACGGTATAGTGTGCCAATTGGTAGCTCTTTGGCTGAGGGATTCTGCCCTATTATTCTGGTGTACAGCATATAGCTATACGCTGGAGGCCTGGGACATGACCGGGGCTCTTAGGCTATGTCTACACTTGTAAATTTAAGTCAACTTAGCATGTCTACACCTACATTTAAAGTTGACTTAGGGGGGAACTTATAAAGTTAACCTAGTGCATCCACACTGGACGCCTAAGTCAACTTCTAGGGGCTAGGGGGACCTTGGGCATGTCCACGGTGGCAGGAGGGGCACCCCTTGCCCAGTGCCAGGGGGCTCAGCCTTTGCCCCATTGTACATGGGTACAATGGGGCAAAGGGGGACAGGGACCCTGGCAGGGCATAGGGGCAGGGTGGGCAGGCCTCTGCCCTGTCCTGTGGGGGGGCTCTTCCCTCCCTATTCTCACCCCCCCCCCCCAGCAGGGAGAGCAGTCGGGGAGTCCTGGAGCAGACATAAGTCGACTTAGGGCTACTCCAGGTCTACACTGGCTTAAGTCAACTTTAAAAAGTCGACTTAAGCCTAAAGTCGACCTAAAAGGAGGTTTAATAAAGTTGACTTAATTTTCATTAAGTCGACTTAAGAAACTTGCTTAAGTTGACTTAAGGAAACTGTAGTGTAGACACAGGGTAAATTAAGTCAACTTAATTTACAAGTGGAGACGCACCCTCAGATGCCACTACTAAACACTAATAACAACAGATATTTGTCTCGCTTTCCTGCCAGAAACCGAAGACAAGGGGAGAGACCAGGCCATGTCCTTTGTCTGAATGTGTAAGAACTGTCCCCTCCTGGGGCCCCTCATGCAATGGAGAGGGATAATCAGAGTCTGCGTCCTGGGGCGTGTATGTGGAAATCACTGGTCAGTGTGAGTTACAGGTCCCCCTCTGTGGTCAGTCGGTAAAGGATGTGAGTCTGTCACAGCCGCAAGCAGGGAGTCTTGGCTGTTTAACTCACGCAATAGCAGCTCTAGGTTTTAGCTCTGAAGCTCTTGGGTTCAGTCCAAGGGTGACAGAATGCTGTGTTGACCCAAGCCATGTGATGTGTTCTGTCTTGTCACAGTGTGAATGCACAAAAGCTTTTTAGTGCAATGGTTTAGCTACATTGGCGTATGATAAAATGGTGCTCCAATTGTATGTTGACAAGCAATAAGAACTATAGGATTCCTCTGTTGACCCTACAGGGGGACGCTAGTTCTTAGTAGCTTGGCATCTAGACTAGAGTAAATTTAGACTAGCAATCAATAACTAATCCGCACCATAAACACAGTTGGACTGTGTTAGAACCTCCCCAGGGAAGAGATGGAAGGCCCATTATTTGGTACATTTTCCATTAGACTGCACAGCACACAAGGAAATGGACTGCCAAAATCAATCTGGCCCTGGCCCTGGAGGGCAGACTAGATGAGTGTTCCTTCCTAAACTCTGCAGTTCTTCACTGCAGGATTTCTATGTTGTGAACACTCCTGGGAAGCACAGGGCCAGCCTGGGTAACCAAAGAGTAATTTCTGGTTCAACGCCATCTGCATGGCTGGGGATTGGAGTTGTGAAATTGCCCGTTGCTCCCATCTGCTGACTCTGGGCGAGAGCACAATCCTTTCAGTGTATTCTGGAGTTGTTGAGGATCCTTCCGCCTGCTCACAACCTGTTTCACTGTTTATTCTGTTGGGCAGCTACTGTGCAGGATCCATGACAATTTTAGAGCAGGTACAAAGACAATTACCCTTTCATGTTGAGCAGCAGATAACACACAGGGACATCAATAAGGAGTCCTTTCTATTGGGCTCTTTTCCCTCTAAGTTGCCTCTGATGAGATCCCCACTGACCAAGTATCTGCACTTGCTCCTCACGCACCTGCTTCCCCTGTGCCTCTGTCTTTCTCATTTCCAGGACCCTCCAGGTTGTATTGCATCAGGAAAGAACCAGAACACAATTGTGGTTATATCCCACTAGTTACTTTGACCAGTGTGGTTTGAGTCCCTAACAGGCATAGAATCAGTCACAAGTTCTATGCCCAGACCGCAAGAGACTTATAAGGGTTTCCCCAAGGAGGACAGGTGGGGAGGCAGGGTTGGGACATTCACACACCATTGCTGTTCCTGGCTTCTGAAATGACTCCTAGATATGGGGGCACACATTGGCACAGCTCCTTGGGCTGCTCTAGAATGTCCCATGGACCAAACAGGTTTTTTTCTGTTTCAGAAGAAAAGAAGTGAAAAGCTCACTGAAGGCCTCCTATCCTCTCTCCTTCCCTTTCCTGTCCCTGTCTCAATGGATGAATTTGGCCCAAGAGCTTCAGTGATAGACCCTGCGCCCATATGGAGGGGGAGCGCCCAGCACATAGTGGCTCCCATCCAGCAGACAGGTGCTGCTATCATGGTGGAGAAGGAAGGAGGCCTGGAAAAGAGCTCACAGAGACGTTGGGAAGAGATTCATGAGAATTGGGTCAATCTGGTGAATCTGGGATGTGGCACAGGAATGATTTGCTGAGGGCGGGAAGATGCATGGACTTAAGATGAGTTTGCTGTGAGGAAGGCATGTGGGCTGGGGAATGAATTTACAGAAGAAGGGCAACGGAGAAAGAAGGCAGAGGATGAAAGAGCTGAGTGGAACCCCAGGTTCTGTTTACTGATGGAGAGAGGCAGAGCATTGACCAGGCAGCACTGATTAAAGCGGTAGCCAGTGGGGACAGTGAATGAATCGAGTCCTATGTGTCGGGGGGATGGCCACAAGAATGGAGTGGATGGCTCAGGACTGGAAATGGGGATTGCAGTGGGATTGTGGAATCCGGGACTAGAACAGGCAGGAGGCAGAGGAGTGATAAAGGGAGTGGATGGAGGATACCCAGGTTTCAGACTTCTGTATGAGAGGAAGGGCGGAAAGGGAATTGGGAAAATCAGATGGGATGGAGAGCAGGATAGAAGGGCAGTGCTGGAACCAGGAAGAGTGGGAAGTGAAGTTAAATTGTTGTTCAGAGAATGATTGGGAGTAAAGTTGCTCACTGATGTAAGTGACGTTAATAGGAAAAGTAGGGATACTTTCCTCATGTTCTGCCCACACATCAAGTTCCACCCATGTCAGCTGCCAAAGTGAGACACTATTTGCTGCCACAGAGCAGGGCCATTTGTGTTCTGCTGGGCTCTGCACATTTTGCTCACACCCAGTGGGGTTCAGATATACACCGTCAGGGAGAAGAGGGGTAGGTCGTCAGACCAAGGGGTAGAAGCATACGTGTCATGTCAGAGTCTGAGCTCTCTTTGTTAATTTAGTTTCTAGCCCTTATGGCTACAAAAAAACCCAACAAAACAGAATCTTTTCTACAAATAAATCAAGGTAACATTGGCTGCATACTTCATGAATGTTACTCTGATCTTTCACAGTTGAGGTTGCTCAAAACAGAAAAAAATAAAATAAAAGTGAGATCTTATTTTTTTGAATCACTAAAGCCACGGCAGTCCAAGGGATTTTAGGCCTGAATCTCCACTCTATGGCTATGTCTACACTTGGTAATTTAAGTCGACTTCAATTGAATCGACTTAACTAAGTCGACTTTAAGTCGACTTAGTTAAGCCGACTTAGTGTCCACAATTAAAAATAAAGTCGACTTAAAGGGGAACTTAAAAAGTCGACTTAGAGCATCCACGCTGGACACCTAGGTTGACTTCTAGGGGCTAGGGGGACCTAGGGTAGGTCCACAGAGGCAGGGGGGCACCACTTGCCCAATGCCAGGGGGTTCAGCCTTTGCCCCATTGTACATAAGTACAATGGGGCAAAGGGGGACAGGGACCCTGGCAAGGCATAGGGGCAGGGTGGGCAGGGCTCTGCCCTGCCAGGTGGGGGGGGCATGCCAGGCTCCCCCTGTGCCCGCCCCCAGCAGGGAGGGCATTGGTGTAGTCCTGGGGTAGCCCTAAGTTGACTTAGGGCTAACCCACATCTACACTGGTTTACGTCGACTCTAGAGAGTCAACTTAAGCCTTAGGTCTCATAAGAAGGTGGTGTTATAAAGTCAACTTAATTTTAATTAAGTCGACTTTATTTTCCTTAAGTTGACTTAAGCAAGCTGCTTAAGTCGACGTAGGGAAACTGTAGTGTAGACGCAGGGTAAATTAAGTCAACTTAAGAAGCTTAAGTCGACTTGTTTTACCAGTGTAGACGCAGCCTATTTGAACAGTTTTATGCAGTACAAAGCTCAAGTGGTGTGAATTGCTATAGCTTCATTGAGTTCAGTGGAGCAAAACCAATTAGTGTGTACTGATGGATTGACACAGTGAAGCTCCACTCCACCAGCAGAGGCGGCCTTTGGCTATTGGGGGCCGTAGGCTAAGGCCTATTGTGGGGACCCCTATAGGCACACAGAGGTCCCCATCTGTGACCTTGCCCCCCCACCACGGGCCACCTTCACTGCACCCTGGCTCCACTCGCTGGCTACCCGACCCCATCCCCTTCTCCACCCACCGGTTCCCCGACTCTCCTGGCCCACCCCTCTTACCTGGCCGGAGCTGCAGGGACAGACAGAGTCTCCCTGGCCAGGCTGCTCCCGCACTGAGGATGCTCAGGGCAGGAGATTTGAAAGGCCCCACCCTGGCCGTAGCTCCCAGGTAGAAGGGGTGTCGCTGCCCCCAAAATAGGTTCGTGGCCCAGCCCCGATCCATCCCACAGGGCGGACCCAATCCATTGCAGGGGGTGCCCCGATCCATCCTGGGCAGGGGGACCCAATTTGTCTCCCCGGGACCAGATCAGGCCAAGAGCAGCCGGGCGGGCCCTGGATACATGGTCCCACTGGGGCCCGGATCAGGCTGCTGCAGCCAGATGGGCTCCGGATCCATGGTCCCCCCAGGGGCCCGATCCAGCCCCTGCAGCCCCAGTGGGGACCAGATCTGGCTACTGCAGCCATGGCAGGGCCCAGATCGATGGCCCCAGCGGTGTCAGCTGGGCCCCAGGTCCCTGCCACTGCCAGACCTGGGACTCAGAGCACACGCCCTGCATGCCCAGCGCCAGGGACGCCACGGGCAGGAGAAGCAGGCGACGCAGGGGTTAAAGTATAATTTGACGGGCCCCGGAACCCTCCTAATCTCTTGGCCCCCTTCCCGTATCATCCGGGCCCCCTTCATGCATGTGCGGACCCCAGCCCAGGTTGGCATTTGCAAACACTTCTCAGTACCATATACATGGTTATCGCTCCATAAAAATACTGGCCCCGATCCTGGCCTCACACGCTGCCTCTTCCACCCCTCTGCATTTCCTTGACCTCAATCCCAGCCTCACACCCTGCCCCTGAACCCCGCACCCCACCCCCTGATCCTGGCCTCACACGCTGCCCCCTCCACTACCCATCCCCATCCCAGCCTCACCCCCCCTCTTTGAAGGGCTGGCCTGACCCCCATCACTTACTGTCCTCTGCTGCAGCTGGGACCCAAACCCCTGGCTGGAGCTAGGCAGCCTCATCCCCCACACCTGGCAGGGGTGCGGGTGAGGATGTTGAGGGTCCCCTGGATCAGACCCACATAGTTCCCCTCACTTTCCTTCCCTGCAGGGGCTCCAGTGCTGCACTTAAATGCTCCCTTCTGGGTCCTAGCGCCCGAAGGAAACATGTCCATGTAGGCTGGGCAGCCCAGCACACACTGGGGGAACCCTCCCAGCACTAGGACCCAGGAGGCGGCTCCCAATTGGCTCATCCTGAGGCTCTTTCTCCGGGAAAGAGCAGCCCAGGGTGGCTGCAGCTCCCAGGCCAGGTTAGAGCGGAACCAGCATTCCTGCTTCCTTCTATTGTTAGGGGCCCCGGAATGCTGAATTTGTTTGTGGGTCCCGGCCACTTTCACCCCTGGACGACGGCCCTGACCGCTGACGGGGCCCCTTAGTGGTCGGGGCCCTAGGCGGCTGCCTGCTTCGCCCGCCCCAAAAGCCGCCTCTGTCCACCAGTATAGAAATATGTACTAACTGAGTAATCTGGACCGGTCTATTTACTCCATGGTTATTGATCTGCTATTTAAACAATGGAAAGTAGCTGGCTTCATTGAGTTACATCAACTGTGGCTCATGTGATTATGATCATGTTTCGAACCAGTGATGGAGAAACCTGTGCGAAACACAAGCCTAAACACAAGGCTATGTCTACACTGGCAAGTTAGTTGGAATTAAGGAGGCTTAATTTGAACTAACTAAAGCCATGGCTACACTAGGCTTTAGTTAGTTCGAATTAAGGGCTTCCTTAATTCGAACTAATAAGTTCGAATAGGGCTTCAGAAGTAAGGCTTTAATTCGAATTAACTAGTTTGAATTAGCCAATGTGGCCATGTTAATTTGAACTAATTTCTTAGTTCGAACTAACCGTCCATTGAAATGAATGGGGATCGCTAATTCGAACTATGCAAGTGCCATGAATGGCACTTGCTTAGTTCGAGCTAACTTTTTCTAGTTTGAATTAAGCTAATTCGAACTAACTAAAATTAGTTCGAATTAGTTAGTTCGAACTAACTAACTCGAACTAATTTTAGCAAATGTAGACATAGCCAAAAATTCCTATCCATACTTTAAAAACAACGAGAGTCCTGTGGCACTTTATAGACTAACAGATTTTCTTCGGCATAAGCTTTCGTGGGTTATAACCCGAAGTGGGTTATAGCCCATGAAAGTTTATGCCGAAGAAAATCTGTTAGTCTATAAGGTGCCACAGGACTCTCGTTGTGTTTGCTGTACACAGACTAACACGGCTACCCCTCTGGAAATTTTTATCCATACTTTGTGTCTTGTTAGGTTAAATGACACTTAACTGTTACATCTAACAGTTGTAATCAGTAGATCCAAAGCTCTTTTCAAAGGAGGGCATTATCATTGTCCCCATTTTACAGATGGGGAAACTGAGGCACTGATTGGTGATGTGACTGACCTAAGATCAGCTAACAGATCAGAGGCTGGCATGGACTTCAGGTTTCTTATATCCCAATCCAGTGCTCGAGCCACTAGGAAACACTGTCTTTCCTGTTCCAACATTAAGACTTTTTCTACAACAGTGCCTTTTCCCAATAATGGTCAGTTCCTCCATGGCTGGTCCCCACAAGGGTCGTGGAAAGAGGTGTGTGAGAGAGATGGGAGATAGGGTTTTGTGCAAAGAATCTGGTTTGTGGAGAGAAACTGGGGGCAAGAATATTTTGCTGTTGTATAGAAATGACAAAGCAGCTGTGAGTTCCATCGTTTTGTTCACTCCATTGGAGGACTCCTCCCACCGCCTGCCTACCTTATTTAAAGCCAGAGCTGCAAATTTATTCAGGTTCCCATAAATCTTAAATGCCCAAGCTGATTAGTTAGTCACCCTTGGGGAAATAAACACACACACAGTGATTCTGATGCTAAGATTGTTTTTAATTATGGGAACATGATTTCAGAGCTGTTTGATATTAATATATATGGACACATTTTCTGTGGTTGCTCCAAATCCCTGGTCTGAACTTCAAGCTCCACTCAACATGTTCTTCACTTTTATTTTGAACAGCAAGGTACATCTCGAGTACATCTTCCGATGATCGTTTCATTTTTACCGCACTTTCTCCATCGGCAAACACCACCTGCGACGAAGCACCTTATTGGGTTGGCCTGCGCATCAGGATCTGTACAAAGAAAATAACCTTTGTGACTTTTGTGTTCACGAATTCAAGGCACGGGGATTTCAGAAGAGGAGAGATATCCCATTTGGTCAGTGCTGAGCATAGGTAGGACAATTACCGAGAGTCTAAATATCTAGGGAGGTGGTAGAATCTTCATCTTTGGAGATTTTTAAGGCTCAGTTAGACGAAACCCTGGCTGGGATAATTTAGGGGGAGTGGTCCTGCTTTTTAGCAGGGGGTTGGACTAGATGACCTCGTGAGGTCCCTTCCAACCCTATTATTCTATGATTCTATGATTCTATTGTCGTTAGGGCTAGATTATACGCAATAATTATAAACCCATACAACTGCTAGCAATAACACAGTGGAGGTAGACAAACCATTCTAGATTAAACGATCATACCAAATATTTTCCTGTGTTTACACATATAAAATAATTACAGCTTCCTTTCAATGAAACTGTATACCCACTCCTATGCATTCTCTGCAAACAGAAGCTTTCTACCTTGTTATCTTACAGAGAAGACAAAATATGATAGATAGGATTTTCTAAATATTTTATACCCAGTGTTTATAGTGTGTCAAAACAAAATTCTAGCTAGTATGAGCCCTGAGGGTAAAGGCTGGGTCCACTTGCAAAATCTGGATGAAGAATTGGGGCGAGATTTGGGATATCCTCAGGGTTAACATGGGTTCACATTTCAGGGGTACTTGGGGCCATCCTGAGTTCTTTTTCTTCACTGCAAGCTCTAAAACATTCTACAATATTGCCAATTATTTTAAATGCACCCCTTACACTGCTTAGGCCAATTGCATTCTGTCTCCACAAAACTCGTGCCAAATGGGGAGCAGAAAGGCCAGCAACAGCAAAGGTGAAGAACAACAGGTGTATCAGCAGCTGAGCAAAGAAACAGCTGGTTTACACATTACACAGAAATAGTTTCCTGGGGGTGGCTTCTCAGATGAGCTCAGGGTGGAACTCCTAGGCTATGTTTACACTAGCAATTTAGGTCGACTTAAGGACCCTTAAGTAGATCTAAATTACTTCCTGTCTACACCAGACTTTCATTAAGTCGACTTAAGAAATCCCTTAAATTGACTTAATGAAAGCTTAAATCGACCTAATAAGAACCGCCCATTAGGTCGACTTAAGCCTTAAATCAACTCCTTAAGTTGACTTAAGGATGGTCAACGGGAAGTAACCCTTAACTCAACTTTATTAAGGGTGGTTAGGTCGACTTAACAAAGGGTGGTTAGGTCAACTGAATGAAGTGGATTTAGTCCACTTTGTTAAGTCAACTTAATAAGGTCGGTTTTAAGTCGATTTAAAGTTGACCTTATTAAGTCGACTTAACAGAGTCGACTTAACTTTTTCTAGTGGAGACATAGCCCTAGTGCTCAGCACCCACAATTCAGGCTGTTTATTTAAGTGGCTCAGGAGGCAGCAGGTCCCCAGGGTCAATTATTAAAGTGCCCATGCCCCATGTACTTAGCTATTTTGAAAAAGCACATCACTTAATATCCCGCAGCACACCAGACCTGTGAGGATATAAGACACACTTTGCTGTGTGTTATTACTTCTATGCACACACACACACACACACACACACACACACACACACACACACACAC